>JAJIYU010017946.1:0-11443 GCA_030144865.1 Tinospora cordifolia | reverse complement strand
CAATGTTAGTGTTAAAGAAAATTCAACCACCATTAGTATTCCCTGAGGACGATACCCGGACTTTCCGGATATTACTACAAGCGATCTCGTATACTTGCGAGTCCGCTAACAGGCCTCTACTGAGTCACCACCACCAGCTGCTGATTCAGCTAGTTCCACACCGTCCCCTACACATCCTGCTGATGTTCCACAGTCTTTTTCAATTGCTGTTGCGCCCCTCTCTGCCACTAATCATACCATGATGCACTGGATGGCGTATCTTACCTAGTGGCTACACTACAAGGACCTAAGCATGGTCGAGGATTATCCTCCTCCTCCTTGCTGCCTACCCTACATGGCAATGGCTTGTTGTGTACCTCCAGTGCCCCCGACGCCGCCGGTAGGCAATGTGGATGATGCTGATGACGCTGGGGATGATGATGATGATGGTAGTGATTTTACTGATTTTATTACCAAGGAAGAAGTCTTTGGAGCTGATGTCTGAGCCTTGTTGTTTTCTTCTCTATTTGTTCTGCTATCTTTTGTTGTTTTTGAAATTCAATTTTTGTACTTATGGATACTTACGATGATGATGTATTACTCCTTATCCATGGTTTTACGTGTGCAATGAATTTTTATGGTTTCCAGACTAATTTTCTTCTCTCTTTGAATGCATGTTGTGTTGTGTTCTTTTCCCACATATGCAAATCAATGTGCTCTTGAGGACAAGGCACAATTCAAGTTTGGGGGTATGTGCTTAATGCCTCAACACACAGCAAACAGGGTTAGTTTTATTTTATTTTGTTTATTTTATTTTGTCAATTTTGTCAATTTTATTTTGTCAAATTTTGTTAGATGCATTCTAGGAAGCATTTAGGGTAGATTATTTTGATTATCAAATAAAATAAATAAATAAATGTAAATAAAATAAAACAAATTTTACTGAGTAACCTATGAAATTGTAACGTTCCTCTAGTATGATGAGACAAAGAACTAGGGTACTTTCAAACAGTCTGTGTGCTTGGTTTATCTGAAATTTGATCTTGAGAGATTTCTATAGTCTTAGGTAGATTGAGAATCTGAAAACTGAAGATAGTAATGAGTGGAAATCAGACCACAAATGGAGAGAATTTCCCACAAACTCTTGAAATAATCAATTTTGTCTTGAACACTACTTACAAATGACTATAGGAGGGAAATAAAGTATGCCATCATTGTTTGAGTCATAGCCTAAAGGCCAGTCCTAACATTTAAAATCCTTTGTAGCCAATTTTGAGCCTTATAGCTTGTTTTCTTGTTATGAACCTAAACATTATATATATAAACACTATATCCTTTTATGAATATCTCAGTTGGACCTATTTGTGTACACTCATGATTTTAATACTGTCTGTTCTGATGATGTGAAAGAAAGAGGAGACGCTAACATTGAAATATATATGTTTTTGATTTTTGTTTTAGCTTTTATTTCAAAAACAAAAGAGTTATATTTATTCCTTTATTATTTCGGTATTGTCAATGATAGCTTAACTTTCTACTTTTGTAAAAGTGTATATGTGAGTACAATTTGGAGTGCACGTGATGAAATAAGTTTGGGGGAGCTATGAAGACAAAGTTGTAAGCACAAAAGAGAAATACAAAGGCTTAAAAAAAAGGATCAAGCTATATTGAAAAGAAAAAAAAATCAAACAAAATAGGTTATTATTATTGCTATGAGTGTACCCTTGAGTCAGATTTAAATTCCTATTACACTTGTACCCTGAGCCAGACCACATTACAACCTAAAAGCAAGACCACTGATCTCAACTACAATTTGACTTTAGTAGCAGATAGATAGAGGAGAGAACTGAGAGGGTCTGTGTACTTAGGTATTAGGAAAGGATTTCTATGAGTGGGATGGCACCTGCAAAATCACTTACAAAGTCTAGGAGGATTGAGATACTTATAGATGAAAGGGTAAAGTTGAGAAAGAATAGAGGATGAACTGAAAATCTAGACAACCTGACTAGCCCTAAGGAATTGTTAATGAGTCATAAACTAAAGGAATGAAAAATAATTGAGGTTACAATGATGATTGAAATCAAATTCACTTCTATGTGATATGATTGTTAATCTAAATTAGATTCATTGTTCGGGGACGAACAATAGTCTAAGTTTGGGGGTATTTGTTAGTTGCATATCAAACTAACATTAGTCTAGGTGATTTATTGCATTTTATAGGAAATAAAAGGAGAATTAGTTGAAAAATTGCATACTTATTAGCATTAGCATATAGTTAGGGATCTGCATTGTTTAATTTCTTTTTAAGCTTTGTTTTTAACTCTTTTATGAGAAAATGATGTCTAGGAAAGGAAATTGAGTGTATTGCAGGGTACAGGTTGAAGCACAAGAAAAAATACATCATATGAAGGCAAAAAAGGAGAAGAAATCATAAAGAAATACCAAGAGACCGCGGTCAAATAACTGAAGATCGCGGTAGCCGAAGAACAATACTACGTGGAGAAAACACACTAGTTACTGCGGTCGGTAATCCAGTAACCACGATAACTAGAGTGTGGTTTGTGTGGAAAAAGCATGGACCGCGGTAGACAGAATGAGAGGATCCAGTTTTTACTAAAGGGCATCACTGACCGTGGTCATTCGAGTGATTATCGAGATTTTCATATTTTTTTAGGGTTTTTTTAGTGCGGGACTATAAATAGGAGAGGTTATTAGAGCCCAGAATATCTAATTTGGAAAGGAATTACTTGTAACAGCTGAGAAGAGCAAAAACCTGTATTCCAATTAGGAATTGAAGATTATTCTCACATCTTGAGTATGATTTACTTCTTTGATTATAGTTTAATATTTTTTGTTAAATTCATGTCAAGCTAATCAGTTTTTCTTTGTCTGGGATGTGATATTCAATGCATGATTTGTGATATCTAGTTGCAGTTATTGAATTAGAGACATTATTTCATATTGTGCTGTCTTAATGCTTCATGTTTACTGGCCATACACATAATGAACTCAATACCTTAGATTAACTCGGGAGAGAGGTCTAAAGTGTAGATTATCGCAATGTGGACTTAGATTAGTTGATTGATCAGGAGGTTATTAATTGATCTAAGGAGTTGCACAGGGATTTTTGCATACACAACTTAGGTTGTCGAGTAAGCACCTCGGAAGAGGGCTTTATAAAACAAATCTAGTTAATATTGAAGCACCTCGGGAAAGGGCTCCAATTACAGATGCAAGAACTCATAGTATAGACAATTCATAACCAAAACTAAGGATCATCGGTCATGCAACGCCATTCACTATCCTAGACACTCATTACACATAGAATTCTAAGAACAGAGTTATTACTTCAATTAGAAGAAATTTTAGTTAAGAGTTTAATCTAATCACATTAATTAGAGTCTTGATAAAATGCAAATCAGTGGTAAATTAGGATTTAAGATCACTAATTAAACCATTTTTCCTGAAGATGATATCTAGTCTCACCGATTAATACTCAAGCGAACTTGTACACTTGCAGGCTTTGCAACAGTTACAAACAAATTTATGGGCTCCATAGCCAACTTTTGATAATACAAATACTGTCTAGCCTAATAACCAACATCTGACATGATCAAATATGGTAGGTTATATGCCCCACAATTGAAAATAGCAAATAAAGTTCATTTCCTAATATCCCTATATTATGACGTACACAACCATGGATGATTTATTTTTACATTCACGTGCAAAAACAACTTCTTCAATTGCTACCTCAAAAAGAGTGAGTGGGGTGAACTCAAGAGTCCAACGGATCATACACAGTACATAAATAGCTTTATTTAAATTAAACACTGAACATGCAAACACTTATCATTCATTAGGCGTTCAAACATTTATTTATCAATAGTCGTTAATTAGACCGAAAGGGGTTAAACTCTATGCTCCAGATCTAGGGAGAGAGATCAATCGTAAAACTCAACCCTTCTCTGTGAAGTGGGAGAATTCCTGAAACTTAGTACACTCTGGTGTCAATCCTAACAACCAGTTCAAAAGTTCAATCCTGTATGGAACACACACGAAGGACGTCCGTCCCCGCGTCAGTACGTGATTGAAATCTTTACTTAATCTTATTTTTGTGTGTAGAGCATAATAAAATAAATATTTTGACAGAATTTAAACATTCAATCAGTATGACACCATAAATCAACATTTACATAAATGAAAATAATGACTTTTGATTTTTGATGTTGAAGACGTACAAGACGCAATTACAGAGCATATTGTCTTGGTCGTAAGCAATATAAATTAAAAGAAAGCAAAGAATTTCACAAATCATTTAATCAATATCCTTGCATGCTTCTAGGCATTCAAACAATGTAAACACTACATATTCAGCATTACAATTCAAATAATACTAAAGAGTAAGGTAATCACTTCCACCTCAATCATAGATTCTTTTTAAGCCTTTGTGTTGTTATTCGTACTTGTATCGGGTCTTTGATTATCGGTCTTTAGGATCTAAATTTTGAAAATGTGATATAATAATTGTCCATGAACAATACATATGTACAGTACCGTATATATGAACAGTACCTTATATATGAACCATAGGTATACCACATATTCAGCATTACAATCAAATAATACTAGAGAGTAAGGTAATCACTTCCACCTCAATTGTAGACTCTTTTTGAACTTTTGTGTTGTTATTCCCACTTGTTTCAGGTCTTTGATTATCGGTCTTCAAGATCTATGTTTTGAAAATGTGATTTAATAACTGTCCATGAACAATATATACGTACAGTACCATATATATGAATAGTACGTATTTGTGAACAGTAAATATGAACAATACTAAATAGTAACAGTGAACAATGTCATATGAACAGTACTGTACTTGTGAACAATAGACTACGTATACGTGAATAACGACATTTCCAATCTTAAATAGAGATTAGTGTAGAGTTATTATACCTACTTTGATCAATAGAGCCCTCCAATTGCTTCAAAAGAGGTGCCCAACAGTAGATCTTTACTACTACTATGCAGAAACTGGGGTTTTCCCGTTCTTACTACTATATTTGCTATCTAGAACAGCTGAAGAATAAGAGAAGAGAAGAGAGTGAGCAAAGAAATTATTACTTTCTTGTTGGAATGAGTTTTCAGAATGAGTGGGGGGGAGGGGGTTTATATAAATTTTTTTGGCACAAAAAGACGAAACTGTATAGTAGTCTTTCGACAAAATAGTACCTACTATAGTACATACGCTACAATAATCGTATATTTGAACAGTACATTTTTTATTTTTGTTTTTATTTTTTACTTGAATTTTGGGTATTACAACCTATCTTCCTTAAAATAAATTTTTCGTCTTCGAAATTTGTACTTATCCACTTCACTGTTGTTTAGTCAGGTATTTTGGGTGAAAAGATCAGGTTTAAGATCAATCTTTAAGAACTGAGTGTTTCTTTTGATTGACTGAATAGGTAGGGGATACTTATTCTTTACTATTGTCTGAAAAATAAATAGTTGTAGGGCCAGATTCAGAATGAAGTCCAACTTTGAACTCTTTATCTCTAGCTGGTGGTAGTCCATAGTGCATTGTCTTTACAGAATAAAAGTATGAATATTACATCCTAGTGTCGCCAACAAAACAGTAACGCCAAAAGTAATAGTGCCACCGACAAAACGGTAACTCTAATAGTATTGTGACAGCAACAGTGTCGCTGACAAAACAGTAACACTAACAGTAATGTCGACAACACACTAACACTGTCAAATCAGTAATGCCGATAGTAACAGTGCCGCCGACAAAACAGTAGCACCAATAGTAATGCCAACAACACAGTAACACTGTCAAATCAGTAATGTCGATAATAACAATGTCGTTGACAGTAATGCCAACAATAATGTCGATAAAATAGTGCTATTGATAGTAATACCGACAATAATGTCGATAAAACAGTAGTAATGTAGACAATGACGCTGATAAAATAGTAGTAATGTCGACGATAACACCGATTAAACAGTGCATTGATAGTAATGTCGACAATAACGCCGATATAACAGTAATACCACTATAATAGTAATGTCAACACTATTCTTGTCCCCTCTCCTTTAAATTCTCGGCCCATTCGCCCCTTTCATCTTTTCCTCCTACTCTACGAAAATGTTCTTCTTCTTTTTTATCTTAGTTATGGTTTCCTTGCTATCTGAGTCTAGTAATTCATCCACTCCTCTGGTGCACTTTACCCCATGTTGGTGTCGAAGCCGTCAAGGTTCAAAACGTTGGCTTGTAAGTTTGTTCGTCCACCACCTGTGAAAATCTACTCGGATTCTTTAGATGATGATTTTCCACTTGCGAATTTCGTCGCGTGGATGTCTCAGGTGTCCCAATTCCAGTCGAAATCACCTCCTAATGGTAAAAATCCTTTATTCTCTCTATCCACTCTTTCTGATTCATCCCCTGTCTCTCTAGTAGAACCAAAAGTTCCAGTCACTGACCCGATGTGCTCAAAAGCTCCTCCACCTCCTTCAACAATATCAAGCTCAGAGAAACTTAGAGAAATTTCTGAGATCTATGAAATTCAAGAAACTGGTGGGTCTTTTCAAGTGAACCTTTCCCCAACCCAATCTACAATGACTACAACGCAAACTAGTGGCTCTAGTGATCAAAAGTCATCACAGAATCTAGTAGAAGGAAATCATGAAGGTTTCTTGGTGTAAGGAGGCGGCTTGGGGGAAGATACACTGCAGAGCTTTGAACAACTAATGGAAAATGTTGGCTTGGAACTTTTTGCGACTGATCTTGAAGCTGTTCTTGCTTGTGAAAAAGTTATTCTCTCCTTGAGGGGCTCCCAAGCCAGAACCAATTTCTTTTACAGTCAAAACTCTGCTTTTCTCGCTTTTTTTCACTTCTTATCAATGATGTTAGTAGTGACACTTCTAATACTACTACTGCTAATGTTAGTAGTACTAGTATTTTGTTGTCACCCATTCCATCTATTTTTGATATGTGTGGTGATGTTTCATTAAATGGGTCAACTCCGTATGACAGCAAAAATATCAATAACTTCTTTTGCTCCAATGATTCAAGATCTGGGCACTTGGGGAACATAATTCCTAAGGGTTGCTTAAGTCTTCCAACTCAAATTCAAATCCCATTGATTCTGATCCTTCTACTACTACCACTGTGCCTGGTTACCCCGACAATGTTCTTGTATCTAATCTTAATGCTTCAAATATATTGAGTCTTTATTAAAATCAGATTTGATGTCGAATAACGCAGGGTTTTCATCCAGGTATATGGAAGAGCTGGATCACGGAATGTTATGGGCTAGTGGCGAATCGTCATCGTCATCATCTTTATTATCATCATGAGATGTTAATATTGTTGATGAAGCAGTTAATGATTACAACATTGATTCTCAAATGTTGGAAAATGGATGCATGGAAGATCTCTTTCCAGTGAGTCAGGATCTTGGTCTTGGAGGTTATAGTCTCATTAGTAGCAACAACCCTCTTTATGGAAGAAGAAGAAGAAGAAGAAGAAGAAGAAACCTTCGTTTGGCTTGTTTCGTTGAGAAAGGCTAAAGTTATCATATCAACTTTGGTCTTGTCTCAGTTTGTAATTTTTTTTTTTTTGGTTTCTGTGTAATCTTTCTCAAAAAAAAAATACCAAATTGAGAGATCGAATGGTTTTTTCATTATTATTATTAATATTATTATTATTATTATTATTGTTATATTATTATTGCTTTTATTGCTGGAAATGGTGCGTTAGAAGGAAATATTGAGGATAAAACATAGTAAATAAACTACAATAACCTACACTATTCAATCTCATCAAGATCTTGGGTCGGGCAATCTGAGGCACATGATCATTAATGTTGGGTTGCCATAAAATGATCATCAAGGTGGCCATCTGTTATTTGGGTCATCATTACCCACCACAAAAGTTGGCCCTTTTTGGGGAGCGTCAATTCACTTGGGTAAAGTTTGAACCCCCTCGAGATATAAAATGTTTTTTTTTTTAACTTGAGAAAATAGTTGTCATTCCCTTAGTCATTTGTCGTGTCTATTTTATCAAGTTTTTATTCCTTCCGTACTAATGTGACGCTATATTTATGTTTCTAATTTCTCGATTGTGGCCTAACAGTTTATGCTTCTAAGTTCTATTTTGAGGATTTTTCAAAATCCTCTAATGTCGTTGGGTACCAGATTCGGTTTCATGATCACGATACATGTGATATACATATAAATAAAGCATGCATTCAAAACAATCAGGCATTTATACAAGCATACATGTTCATACATGGGTTCGAGTGTCCCATACCACCCTTGACCATCAACGTAGACTTTCATTCAAAGGTTTCACTACACCCAAACAATTTCACAAATGTCTCAATTTCTAAGGTTTTCCAAGCCTCACTATACTTGACTGTCCCATACCAACCATGCATAGGGAAACAAGTTTGTCCAAAGCCACCGATCATTCACCAAACATGGCCTATCATTCTCCGAGTTTAGGATTCTTTCGTAAATCCAAATTCCTATGCGTCCCATACCACATAGAAACCAAGGATACGAAATCATCTTGGTCTCGTGTCCTGACCAAACAAGTGTTTCGTTTTCACACATTTTCAATCTCTAGCTTATGCCCTAAATGCTTTTATTTATGATCCACTATGCCATCCTTAGCAACAACCAAGTTTCTACCTAAGGTCTCTTCCCTAGACCTAGGGTCTCAAATCCTCGTTAAAAGGTTCTTTTGTCAAATTGACAACATTGATCTATCTTTGATCTCAACTTTGGCATTTACTTTAAACTGTAGTAAATTCTTTGTCCTTAATTACCACCTCTTGGTTTTTTATAGAAAATAAGTGTGTTTTTCAACTTCGACTACTCATATGAGCAGGTGGGACAACCTCCAGATTGGACGGCAAGACCGAAGTCTACTTAGCAACCGTGCTTTCTAGAACAGGATAACACATCTCCCTTTCAATGTTTAACTTTACTCGGGACAAGGCTTATCCACTATCAACTCAACTTGTAATCTTTGTATCCAAACAAAACAATTAGAAAACATATATTTTTTTAAAATAATTTTTTTAAATGATTTTAATTTTCAAAACAAAAGGTAGGGCTTTCTATATTAATTAGAATTAAAGGACTTACCTGATCAATCAAAAAAAAATTTAATCCTTGCACAAAACATCTATAGCCTATGTTTTGATACCACCTTTGTAACACCCTAGCTCCCGTATCTATTACATACGTCATAGGCGACATGGTTGTCTCGTAGCTTGAGACATCATTACCTTCGAGTGCAGTCAATCCTACTTTCTATCTAAGGACTAAGGATATTACTTTTTCTTTACATCATGTATCACATTTTTTAGTTGCACCAAATCATATTCCAAAGAATAAAATAATATAAATACACTTGCTTAGAAACAGAATAGCAATAACCTTGGGATTACACAATAACTGAAGACATTAATTTATGATCAGAGTTATAAACAAATTTGTGGGCTCTATAGCCAACTTTTAATAATATAAATACTGTCTGGCCTAATGACCAACATTTGACATGATCAAATATGGTGGGTTACATGCCCTACAATTGAAAATAGTAAATAAAGTTCATTTCCTAATATCTCTATACTATGATGTACACAACCATGAATGATTTATTTTTACATTCACGTACAAAAGCAACATCTTTAATAGCTACCTGAAAAAGAGTGAGTGGGGTGAGCTCAAGAACCCAACAGATTATATACAGTACATCAATAGCATTATTTAAATTAAACACGAAACATGCAAACATTTATCATTCATTAGGCATTCCAAACATTCATTTTTCAATAGTCGTTAATTAGACCAAAAGGGGTTAACCTCTGTGCTCCAGATCTGGGGAGAGAGATCAATCCTAAAACTCAACCCTTCTCTGTGAAGTGGGATCATTCCTGAAACCCAGTCCACTCTGGTGTCAATCCTAACAACCAGTTCAAAAGTTCAATCCTGTATGGAACACACACGAAGGACGTTTGTCCCCACGCCAATACGTGGTTAAAATCTTTACTTAATCTTATTTTTGTGTGCAGAGCATAATAAAATAAATATTTTGACAGTATTTAAACATTCCATTAGTATGATACTATAAATCAACATTTACATAAATGAAAACAATAACTTTCGATTTCTGATGTAGAAGATTGTACAAGACGCAACTACAAAGCATACTTTCTCAGTCATAAGTAATATAGATTAAAAGAAAGGAAAGAATTTCACAAATCATTTAATCAATATCCTTGCATGCTTCTGGGCATTCAAACAATGTAAACACCATATATTTAGCATTACAATTCAAATAATACTAGAGAGTAAGGTAATCACTTCCACCTCAATCGTAGACTCTTTTTGAACCTTTGTGTTGTTATTCTCACTTGTTTCAGGTCTTTGATTATTAGTCTTCAGGATCTACGTTTTGAAAATGTAATTTAATAATTGTCCATGAATAGTACATATGTACAGTACCGTATATATGAATAGTACGTATTTGTTAACAGTAAATATGAACAGTACTAAATAGTAAAAGTGAGTAGTACCGTATGAATAGTACCCTACTTGTGAACAGCAGACTACGTATACATGAATAATGACATCTCCAATCTTAAATAGAGATTAGAGCAGAGTTATTATACCTGCTTTGATTAATAGAGCTCTTCGATTGCTTCAAAAGAGGTGCCTAACAGTAGATCTTCACTACTGCTATGCAAAAACTAGGGTTTTTCCCTTCCTACTTGTCACACCTCGACCCTCAGACCGGACGTCATATCTGTCAATCTGTGGCCCCGTCGTCGGGCGTCGCGCGGCTCCAAGCTCGGCGCGTGGTCCACCGAGGCCCCGGGCATGCGACAGATGTCGTCAGTCTATCTTTCTACCTCTATACACGAGGTTTAAATCATTTCTTTAATTTCAAATAGTCATTTTAATCATGCTTCACTAAGCAGTTAGTTTCAAATCAACTTCACCGGATGTTCAAAATCATGTTTATACTAGAAATCAAGATAATAGTAGCGGAAGCACTTTTCAAATCAAATCTTTCTAAATCATCAAACACTGTATAGCGTATCATAATTAAAAATCATTAGTTTATCAATCAAGATAAAACAGTGTTCAAAATGGTAAAAACAGTCCTGTATGTACATATACCAAAATTATGATACAAGGCCCTCTGGCCCAAGTTCAAAATATACATCATAAAAACTGTACAAAAGCAGAGAGATAGTTTTAACAAAAATCACTCTCTTTCTCTCTCACTATACATCCTCCGGTCTCCAGTCTGCATCCTCACTGAGCGCTAGGCTCATGAGTACCTGTAAAATAAAAATGGGGTGAGCTCGAAAGCCCAGTGGATCTCCCCTACACATCAATAACATTATACAAATGAGCATACGAAACATGCAAACAGTTT
>JAJIYU010017945.1:0-11529 GCA_030144865.1 Tinospora cordifolia | reverse complement strand
CTTGTAAAGTAGCACGGACCCAACCCACATATTGGTTAAGTCCACTGTAAAAAAGAACGGTGGTTAGGTCCAACACTCAAATCAAAGAAACATGGGGGTTGGGGTGTTACAGCGGTAGTAAACCACTGAGTCTTTAGTGCTCAGCCTTAACCTGCTAGCATATGTCCCATTTCCACTCACCTCGCTTCATCCTTGGCCACCAATAAGTACGTCGAACATCTTGATACATCTTATTGGTGCCTAGATGAATGGTATACCTAGAATGATGCAGCTTTGCTAGCACTCCCTATCTCAAACAAGGGTCATATGGTACCCACAATCATCCCCTGAACCTTATTGCATCAGCACTATTAATTAATCATTCACATGATAACTGTTGTCTGCCCACTCCTAGTGCACCACATAATCAACATCATGAGGTTCTACCTCTGTGATCTTAGTAAGCAGTAGTGACTGGACTCTCATCTGTGAACTAACTCTGGTCTCAGTCGAATTCTCGTGGATACTCATCATTGTCACATAATCAATCATCTTCTACTCCAAAGACATATGTCTAGCCACACAAGCAGCCTCGACCCAGTATTCTGCTTAGCACATCAGCTACTACATTGGTTTTCCCGAGATGGTACTTAATGGTAAAGTCATAATCCTTAAGTAACTCCATCCATGTCCTCTTCCTCATGCTAATCTCTTTGAGAAAACAAATACTTGAGGCTCTTAATAAAGCATAAAATGTTCATCATATAGATAATGTCATCAAATCTTGAGCGCAAACACTATTGTTGCCAATTCTAAATCATGAAAGGGGTAATTTCTCTCATGTACCTTCAACTATCATAAAGCATAATAAATTACTTAATCACCCTACATCAGCACACACCCAAGAACTGTTCCACATCCATTTGTATATATCACCAACTCATGGCCTAGTTTAGGTAGCATAAACACTAGTGTAGATGTCAAATGGCATTTCAGCTCCAAACAGGGCTCCTCATACTTATCCATCCATTAGTAGGACACGTCCTTCTGGGTAAGTTTCATCATTGGTGCAGCAATCCTCGAGAAATTCTACACACATGTACAATAATAGCCTGCCAAACCCAAAAGGTGATGGATCTCCATCATTATGGTAGGTCTTAGGCAACTAATAATAGTCTCAACATTAGCTTGATCAACAAAAATTCTATTGGTTCATACAACATGGCCTAAAAATCGAACCTTTGTGAACTAGAACTCACACTTGCTAAACTTAGCATACAAGCAGTGATCTCAAAGAGTCTACAGTGTGATCCTCAAATGCTCGACGTGTTCCTCCATAGTGTTCGAGTAGATAAGGATGTTATCAATAAAAATAATGACAAATGAGTCGAGATAGGGATGAAAAACTCTATGCATCAAGTCCATGAACATCACAGTGGAATTTGCCACACCAAATGGCATAATTAGGAACTTATAGTGCTTATAACGAGTTTGAAAAGCCGTCTTTGATATATCCTCTTCCCTGACCCTCAGATGATGGTAACCAGATCTCAAATCTATATTTGAAAACATAGTGGCACCTCTAAGCCAGTCAAACAAGTCATGAATGTACAGGAGAGGGTACTTGTTCTTTATTGTCACCTTGTTCAACTAACAATAGTCAATACACAAATGGAGACTCTCATCTTTCTTCCTCACAAACAACACCAGAGCACCCCAAGGTGACACACTAGGGGTAATAAAAACTTTATTCAACAATTCTTCTAATTGGCTGGACCTTCAACTCCTACAATTCATTAGACATCATTCGATAAGGAGGGATCGAAATGGGCTCTGTCCCAAGAATAGCCTCAATAATGAAATTGGTTTTTCGCTTAAGAGGTAAGTCAAGTAAATCCTTAGGAAATACATTAGGAAAATATTTGACAATATGAATCTCATCTATACTCACCTATGAAGGTCCCTCATCTAAGGTGGTTAGACTACCTAGAGTATCAATCTTATATAGAGTTGCCATTCTACCTAAGGTTCTTAACCTATCAGAGGCACTACCCAAAAAAAAATAACAGGTTACCCTGGTACCTAAAATACCACCCTCTTGGTGAAACAGTTGACATGCACATGGTGAATGACTAGCCAATCCATCCCAAGTATAGTGTCAAACTCTAGGAACTCTAACACCCGAAGGTCAACAATGATCTCAAAGTCAACTAATCTTAACACACAACCCTCACATATTAGATTAGGGTAAATGCGTTCCCTGGCTGTAGTACTCAACATGATTCAGGTGGGTGCCCTAAGAGGTTTATGTCCCAATCTATCTATGACATATCTAGAGATAAATGATAAGGTATAGTCAACATCAACCAACAAATATAAGATAGAATCTTAAATTGAATTGATACCTTCTACCAAAGTCGTGGTAGCCTACAGATCAGGCTGGGTGATTGCCTGTCCTGTGTTTTCCTTCAAGTGACAGTAGTGGTGGGTACACTAGAAGTTGGAACAAGTATAGGGTAGTCATACCATTTGTGACCTGGTTGACCACATTGAAAACATATAATTTGATGTCCCTGCTCAACCTGGTAGGTCTGGCCTTGGATGTAGCCTCTGTGCCCTAAATATCTGCCTCTGCCTTGACCTTTACCTTACGCCCCATCTAGGGTTTGTGGTTGTCCCATTGGCTAATAAGTTTATACTAGGATGGTGGTGATTAGGACTACAGGATATAGCTGACTTTGCTCCCCTCTAGGTTGTCCCTTTGAATATTTACACTTCCTTGGATATCTACTTGCTCTGGGTCCACCAAGATAACCACTCTGAGTCAAATACTAGGGTTGTAACTGCGACTGCGTGTATACAGTGACACCCTATACTATTTAGACAATCGGGCGCTCATCTTTACCACCTTCTCAGGTTGTAGTGCCTCCTTCTAAATGGTCTCAAGGGTGGCCTCACTAGAAGTCGATGTTGCCTGCTTGATATTAGCCCTTAGCCTTAGATGGAAGAATCTTGCTCTTTCCCTCAGGTTACCCACTAACTAGGGTGCATAAGCCTCCAGTCGGAGAAATCTATGGTTATACTCCCTCACTGCACTGATATATCCTATTGTCGCAGGATTAAAAGCTCTACCTTCTTATGCTCCCTTACTGTCTCAAGAACATAAGCACTAAAGAATAATTCTCGAAAATGGGCCCATGAAGTAATCTAATCCTCAAGAGTTTGGGTGCCCTTCTACCAGATTGCAGCTTCATCCTCAAGCATATGCATAGTAAAGAGTACCGGTTCTCCTCGACAATGTCAATGTCTCTGTGTTCTTCTCAATATTAAAAAGTCAGTTCTCTACCACGTTCAAACGTAGATCCTCATGGAACTCCTTGGGTCTCAATCCAAAAACCTATTTAGGAGGCGATCATGAGTAGCCTCATCTCCCTATCTCATCGGGCTACCTCTTAGCGGTCTACAACCGTCTCATCCGCATCAATCTGAGGTACAACTAGTGTAGGGGGTGTTACTGGCTCAACCCTCTATTTCTGATTCTTCAATACTATCTAGTCTGTTTCTCTCAATAAAGTTGTATAGGCCTGAATAGCCACAGTAGATGCTCTGATCACAGCCTTGAGCCTTTGCATAGGGTCTTGCTCAGGATGAATCGAAGGTGGTGATGGTGGCATTAGCTCTGGGATCCTGCGTGGTCTCCCACGTCGAGGAGGCATCGTGGTCTGCATAAAACATTAAGCTTCTGTCATTTCCAAGGTTAAGTAGACCATAGCATTAAATGCTTATAACAAAAGATAATTATACGTTAAGGTGACTATCTTCTAGTGATAACCCAATCCACAAGGTTTAAATTTTAAGTCTTAAAACTCACAAACTCCCAATGACAGTTAAATTCCCCTCATGATATGACTACTCTGACTCAGTTCCTCTTCCTGTCAATTAGTAGCCAAAACTAACAACCACCATCTAGCGGCTCACCCTCTAATATATATGTAGAGAACAATACCTAATTCCCTTCAGATAGCTTCATCGATCATGTTATCTTCTCAACATTCAATAGCCAATCCTCTAGTTGCTCTAGATAACACCACCCCAATATGGGTTTCATATCTACACACTTATTTAATTATCTCTCATGAGAAGTCTCCCTCCTTTGTTTCTCCCTGCGGTGCCTACGGGAAGCCTCAAACTCCTCTTTCGACTCATCATCATCATCCCTATTAGTTGGCTCGACTACAGGTGGAGTAGGAGCTGCAGGAGGTGTTGGTCATTGCATAATAGCTACAATCCCATCTATCATCTAATGTAGTGCAGCATTAGAACATACGATCAACTCCCTTATGCTTGGATAAGATCTTCAAGTTGTCGGACTACATCAGGCTCGACAAGTGGTAGTGGTATGCACCTTGGTATAGGATCCTTATGAGGAGTAGGATCTTGTGGTACCCGCTGTGGTTTACCGTGTCTAGGTGGCATCTTAGTTTGCAATTCATATACAATTGATCAATGAATGGGATTGACTTGATCAAATTTGTACCATTCAAGTCAACACAACGGACCCTTGATAACTCAGTCCATTCAATCGATTGTAAGTCTTGAGGTTAACTTGAATTAATTTAGTTTACCTGGGTCAAACTTAGTCAACCTTAGTCAAACATAATCAACTCTAGACACATGTTCACTGTGATGGTTAATCAAGTCAAACTGGCAAAGTCTAGTCAAAGAGTGTAAATTAACCCTTAGATTACTTGAGCCCCTACTATAAACACCTAATAAATTTTTTATATTGCACACCTGTTTGTGGGACATATTTCTTAATTTACGTGTAATTTCTTTGTCAATCCATTTCTCACCATAATTTTTAGATATAAACTAGAGTTATCAGAGAATCCACAGAGTTTTGTTTCGTCCAGTTTCGTGTTCGTTTGAGAAGGCTTCGACTTGCATGAATAAGCCCTATCGGAATTTGCCGAGAACAGAACAGTCTGTAACAATTTCATACATTTTCCCTACCAAACCTTTGATTTTTAGGACCTTGATTTTTTTGGACATTCTAAACTATCCCAATGGACTACGCAGCAAGTTTTAAAGTATTTGGATACTCCTAGCTATTTTTTTTAAATTCATGGACAGTATATTGAAAACATGATAAAAAAAAATAATGACATTTCTTCAAGCAATCTACTAACGATGGCACATCCAAATTGCTCACCAAAACGTAATCTAACAATTGGAACATGTGAGTCACTTAATCACCTTTCTAAAACGTTAAAAATAGTTAGGAAATCCTTCCTAGAAATATTTTAACATGGCTAATTTACTTGCTTAATCGTGTTCAACTATATTAGCAAACCATCATGAACACTATGTAAGTTAACCAATTTTACAGTAATATAAATTTATAATCCAGCATGCTTAAATAATGAATTCATACTTAGGATATGTAAGCATGCTCAAATGATCATAAAACCCCCAAGAAATTTCATGGAAAGTAGGATTTATAAGCACACCTCTCATCTACAAACAAGGAGAAGAAAATCATCCCATTTCTCATCACACACTTAAAATTTGATGGATTCAACTCCATAAAGCTCTTAAGGATGATTGTTTACCTCACATATATGAATTCCAAGCTCTAATGTGTACCCAACCACCATGAATAAGTCATCACTTTAAAACATCATGCTTGAGAGGTGTGTAATTCTTCTTGGAGTATAGATTATTTTTTCCTCTTAGCTTAACTTCTAGTTTCCACTTGTGTAGCTTCTTTCCAAGCTCAAAATAATGTTCTAATGGAGTCTAAGTTGCTGAAAAAGAAATTTGCTTGAAAAGGAAAAACAAACATGAGAAAAAAGATGATGAAGTGGACTGATCATCCACTAAGTTGATCCTTAAAATAAACAGGCATATTTGCTAGTTGACATGACATTTTTACTGTAATACCTCAGCTCTCGAGACTTGATTGTTTAGCTATGGGCCGGGCCACGTTCCATTTACAAGTACAGAACTTGTATCACACTCTATTTCAATTATCTCAACTCATATTAATTCATGATGAGCTCACAACCCAAATAATTTAACTTTACTTTAATAAGACTATCACAAAGGAGATAAAAGAAATCTTTAATCTTTATTTATTCAATAAAATAATAGAGAAGTACATACTTGAATTTCAAATAATAAAAGAGTACATAACTCAATTTAAAAAAACTAAATTCAGTGGAAGTCTTAATTTAAATAATCAAAATTTGGACAACATGCCCTTAAATATAAATTTTCAAATTTGAAACCCTATCTAATTTTCAGTAGTCTACATGATTCAATTTCCTAAAAATATGAGAAGAAGGGGTGAGCACATAGCCTATGAATCATTTCATAATCAACTAAGTTACTAATTCAAATCAAAAGCACATCCAAATTCAAACACTTATAAACAATTAAGCGATTCAAAGAACATCTTTGGTTATTGTTGACATTAAGACTAAAAGAGGTTCTAATTCTTTGATGTTCTTATCAAAACACTCCACTCTTGGATGGAAAAACAATTCATATTGTCATATTCCATTGAAATAAGGATCTCAATTCTACATGCTAAGTACTTTGGGTTATACCCACCCACACACAATGATGAACCTCATATACACTAAGTATATGTAAAGAACAAACATAAAATCACTTAGATTACTATGATAGTATGTGGTTCATAACTTCAAAGTCTTAATCTTAATTCCCACATATTCATGAATCAAAAAATTAGAATAATAAAATTAAGAATAAAACATTCAAAAAGCATGAAAACAATACATAGCATGTTTCAAAATTCAAATCAAACCTAAGCATGAAAATTGGACATGGCATGGCATCATGAATACTTAAAACATGCAAGCATGATGATCTAAATTTAAATTAGGACCAAGCTTGTTTAAAATTGAAAATAAACATTCTAAACTAAAAATAAAAGATGCATGAACATGCTAGAAACTCAAACTAGCAAAGTGTAGGGAATCCCATCCACCTTAGTTGCTTGTTTGTAGAAAATTTGACAAAGGTTCCCTTCTTCTATGCACTTCAAGAAAACCAGCAACTTCAAGAATGTAAAAGAAATCTAAAATCCTAACTTCTCTCTAAAAATCACTCAAGAACACAAGAGGTTAAGAAGAGGTTGACAAGAAGAGGCCTAGAACAAGGAAAGAGGGAAGTGTCAACTTTTTTGTTTTGGGATGAAGAATAAGTATGCACAAGGGGGGATTTACATAGATTTTTCAAGACACAAGGGGCCCAAAGTTTTGGCAAATTTGATTAGGGTTTCCCCTCATGTGTTAGGGCTAGGTTTGCACACAAATTACAAGGGGATGGCTAGGATTTGAAGTTTAAGCATATGATGGTAATCCTCACACTTGGCGCCAAGATAGTGTGTTTTTGGGTTTGGCAAACTTTCTTGTTCTTGTTTCTTTGATTTCTTCTTGTGTGTGACGGCTAGGTTTCCTTGTGAGCATGGATTAAACTTTTAGAAACTTCTAATTAGGTTCCTTCACATGTGTGCACACTCATGCTCACACCTGTGGCCGGTTTGGGGTGTGTTGGCAATGGGTGCACTTGATCATTTGTGGGTGGTCATGCATTCATTGGTCAACACGAATTTAATAAAAATTCATATCTCCTTATATAATAAGAATTTAGGACTTTAATCTATATTTTTGTGTTTATAATACACAAATACATATTTTCAAACCATTTTTTCTGACTAGGATGATCCTTTTTTCATTTATTTTCCTAATTTAGACTCCACTGAAGGGTATTAGGCAAATGAAAACCCAATTCTTGGTCAATTGGGCCGATTTTTGGATATGTTGTCTAACTGATTAGTTCATGTCATCTCATAAAATTTCAGGTCATTCTAAGGTCCTAAGGGTCACTAAATGAGGATTTTGGACTTGCCATATTTGCCCCTTAAATGAACCCAATTTCATTTCTTACCCAAATTTCATCCAATTGATATTGAGATTCTCATTTTATTAACTACATGATTTCTCAGGGTAGTACAACCTATCCTCCTTAGAAAAATTTTGTCATCGAAATTTGAGCATCATCAAGGATTCCTAGTGAACAGATGAGGATATTTTCTTTTCATTTCACTTTCCAAGTCCTAGGTAGCTTCTTCTACCTCGTGATGTTTTCACAATACTTTAACTAAGAAAATATCCTTAGTTCTTAGGCTATGCACTTTGTGGTCAAGGATTGTAATAGCCATTTCCTCGTAAGTTGCATAATCCCAAATGTTTACTTCCTCCCAATATGTGATGTGAGAAGGATCTGGCTCATACTTTCTCAACATTGATACATCGATTACGTTATGACCTGAGGTCATTTGATTAGGTAGGTCCAACTCATAAGCACATTTTCCAATCCTTCTAAGTATTTCAAAGGGTTCGAAAAATCTTGGTGATAACTTCTCTCTGAACTTGAACCTCCTGATGCCCTTTTGAGGACTGATTCTTAGAAACACCTTGTCGCCCACTTGGAATTCTAGTGGTCTCCTTCTTTTCTCAACATAACTCTTTTGAAAGCTCTGAGCTATAATCAACCTCTTCTGGATTATTTTGACTTGGTTGTTCATTTCTTCCACCAAGTTTGGCCTAGTCAGCACATGGTTTTCAAGCTCAGCTCAATAGGTAGGTGATCTGCATGGTCTTCCATAAAGAGCCTCGAATGGAGCCATCTTAATACTTGCTTGATAACTGTTGTTATAGGCAAACTTTGCCATGTGTAAGTACGTGCCCCACTTTCCTTTAAAGTCTAGAACACATGATCTCAACATATCCTCCTAGGTCTGGATGACTCTCTTAGATTGCCCATTTGTTTGAGGATGAAAAACAATACTAATGGTGAGTTTAGTGCCCAACTCCTTTTGTAGACTCCGCCATAACTAAGATTTAAAACGAGAGTCTCTGTCATATACAATCCTTTTAGGCATACCATGAAGTCTTACTATCTCCTTCACATAGAGTTCTCCCAGCTTATTAACTTGGCCTGTGCATTTGATTGGCAGGAAATGAACCACTTTGGTGAGATAATCTACATTCACCCACACAGTGTCTTCTCCTTTCTGGTTCCTAGGTAAACCACTGACGAACTCCATAACAATGTTATCCCACTTGCATTCAGGGACAGGGAGTGGTTGTAACATTTAAGTAGGTTTCTGGTGTTCTACTTTCATTTCCTAATAGGTTAAGCACTTGGCAACATGCTTAGCTAGGTCCTTCTTCATTCCTCTCTACTAGTAATTCTTTTTGAGATATTGGTACATCTTATCTCCACGTGGATGCATTGTATACTAAGTCTTATGGGCCTCATCGAGTATAGTTTGCTTACTCTGCCCATACTGAGTTACATAGATCCTTTCCTGTAATACCCCAAAATTTTGTCAAATAATTAAAGATAAGTAAGTTTGAGGAAAATAATAAAATAAGTCAAATAGATTAATTTCAAAGATTTTTAAAAATTTTGGGTGCAAATTGTGGGATGATACATGAAAAATAAAATAAATTAGGGATATAGTGAAAATTAAACAAATAGAACCTTAATTTGATAATTAAATGAAAAATTGAGGTTTAGTAAAATTATTTATGAAATTTAAGGAATTGCTTAAGAAATAAATAGAAATAAAGTATATACACATATTGGCTAATATGTGAATGAATAAGGTATGTGTTAGCATAATAAATGTTAATACTACAAGAATATATACATAAAAAAAATTTATATAATTAAATAAAATGTATTTATTAAAAATAAATCAAACATTATGTAAATAATAGTGTGTAATTTATAAATTATTATCTGAAAATAAAATAGGAAGTAAATAAAAATACATAGAAATGGAAAATACAAATTATTTAATTATTAGCATTAAAAATATTAAAGAAATAGGAAAATATCTAATAAATATAATATTAAATAAATTAGAAAGGGAAAATATTAGTAAGTACATAAAATAGAATAATTTATGCAATACAATCAAGTTTTTATCAATTAGAAAGTGGGTAATTGCTAAAATTCGGATTATAGAAGCTTTAGAAAGTGATTTTGTAATTAGAAACACGATCCAACGTCCAGAAATCCATCATCCGTCGAATTTGTAATCGCACGGCCAAGATCAAGATCCTATCGCACACCCGGATGTACCAAAACATCAGGATCGGACGGTCCAAAATCAATCTATGCAATCCAACGGCCCAAATCGAGGCGCACGACATCAATCGTGAACGAGATTCGAAAATGCAACTCGAGAATGATCCAACGATTGAGATCGCACCCACTAGATCCAACGGCGCATACGGTTTTCGGTGATCGCAAAATCGATCCGCACTCTGTATCCGAAGACCATCTGACGGCTCAAAATGAGGTGCGCTGAGGAGATCGCGAAATGATGCACCGATCGAGGATAATCAACGGTCTAGATGAAATCCAAATTTCTTTAATCGCGAAACGCATGTCTCGAGGATCATCCGACCGTCCATAACTAATTCGTTAATCGTGATCGCGAACCCACATCGCAATCGAGGTTGATCGGACGTCCCAGATTTCATCCGCCTGATCTAAACCTTGATCAAGTGCTGCGATCGAGGATATCTAACGGCTGCCATTCTATCCGCCCGATTTGATCACGAAACGCACCCCGAGGATGATCTGACGGTCTGGATCGAATGCTCTGATAAATAAATGAAAAATCAAACTGAAAATTCGAATAAATCATCCAAAAATCCTAAAAAAATGTTTCTAAACTCCAAAAAATTCCAAAAAAAATACCTACTATTTTCCTATGCTTGGAGGGCACGAAAATTTGAATTTTTGCAAGTTTCCCACCAAAAAACTTACCATTTTACACACTTTTGAAGCCTATATAAACCCCCCCGTGCTCACAAATCAAACCATCCCAAGCAACAAGAGTTGAGTTGTCATCTTGTGCTTCAAGCCCTCTTCTTGGCATTCTCCTTGGTTCTTGAGTGTTCTTAAGAGTTCTTGAGTGTTTGGAAGACTTGAAGCAATGAAACTCTGCCGGATTTCAGAGGTGCGCAGAAGGCACGCATTTAAAGTGGAAGTGACTTCTAACCTTTATTTCTTTATTTTAATTTGAATAAATCTTGCATGTGTGATGATGTTTTGAAGATGATTGATTGAACTTATGTCTTTATATGCATGCTTTGTTTATTGTGTCATGAATGTACATGTCATGCATGTTTAGAAAGTAAGAATATTGATGCATTGTGCCATGAATAAATATTTAATGTTTCATGTGATGTACATGTTATGCCGATGCTTTAATCCGATATTGTGTGTTTTATCACTAAGAAAAGATTAAATAATGACTCAATCCACGTACCGACGCGATAATAAAGGTTAGACCTCATCATGTGTGTTCCACCCCCCGACCCGGCCTGCCGGTTTCTTGATTGATGACTTTGAACTGGGAATCCAAAAAGTGATCCCACTTGATAGATAGATAGGGGGTTTGAGTTTCCAAGAGTGATTCTCTCTCCCCACGATGTG
>JAJIYU010017944.1:0-11430 GCA_030144865.1 Tinospora cordifolia | reverse complement strand
ATAGGGGTGATGATAGCCTGTATATAATGAATAGTCTCTCCCGTTGCTACACATGTGTAATGACCCGTTTTGAAAATATGAAGTTCTTATTGGTGTTCATATGTTAGATTTATTCTGCATTACTTATGATTACACTAATAGTGTGTGATGTGGTGTAGTATGTTGAGGCTTAACAGTGTCTTGGCAAGCTCGGCTTGCGATCGGGTTTGTTGGGACACTGTACCGGTCGGTTCGCCCTTTATCCTGGGGAAGGGGTCCCGACATACTATTACTAGTAAACAATTTGTGCACTACTACCCTAATTTTTTTTATATAATGGACTTAGCCAATATTATTTTTTATTTTAAAAATTATTATAAATAATTTTTATTGATCATTTCATGATTAATTTAGTTTTTACGAATTCATCAAAAATCTCATGCATATTTTGCATGATATTTTCACTTAACAGTTACTATAAATACATAAAATCATTTAAAAAAAAATACACAAAATCCTTATTTTATGTGTACCAATATTTTTGATAAAATGTTATAACTTTATAATCATTTTATATCAATATTTAGCAATCTAAAATTCTTAATTTTTACCTCTAATTATTTTTATTTTCTTATTTTTATATTTTACAACTTTATTTTTACTCACAATGTAATTTTAATTCATTATATGTTTTATTTTTCAATCCTTAGGTTATAATTTTCAAGTGTATTTTATTCTTATATTTTCAAGTGATTTTTTAAATTATTTTTAGATATTGACTTTGCAATCTAAAAATATTTATTATTTTTTTCATTTTTTCCATTTACACAATATTATTCAATTTTTAAGTTGTAAAATCTATCTATCGATATTTCTCAACTGTCTCATGTATCCTGGGATAAAAATGTGTGTTTATACACTATAATGTTATTTTTATTGTTATTATTTTTTTAGCTAACTAAATTTAGAAATTTTTATTAAATGTAATAATAATATTTTACACTGTTTAATATTTACATTATCTACTGCACTATTTTAATATAATAAACTTCGCTTACATAAAATTATATTATAAAAATATACTTATGCATCTTTATATTATACCTTGATTTTTAATTTTTATTTTCTAGTAACTAACTTTATGTATGTGTGTCTGTGTATGTATTTATATATATTATTTATGCAATAATAATAACATTTTGCACTATTATAAGCATATAATCAATTCACTACATGGTTTTTACTTTCTCGACTAGTTTCTTGTTTAATAATATTATTATGTGATTTTTAATCATGTTATAAAAATGATCTTTTTTTAATTGGTTTACATAAAAATATGTTATTTTTACTTCTCATGGATAAATAAGATTTTAAGCAATATATGTGTGTGTGCACACAATTGTTAATAAATGTTGAAATTTAAAGTAACTAAACGATATAATCACCTATTAGTCTACAATAATTTAATTTTCTATACTAAACAACTTATTCTAGTATAAATAATTTATAAGAATTAAAAGAATGAAATTTGAAAATTTTACCTTCTCATAATCCCCATGCGAACCATTTTGATTGCTCCTTAATCAACAATATTTTGTTCAGGTATTGTGCATGCCTATAGATTGACTTTAGATGCAGTTTAAGGTCATACCAATATCTTTGTTGGATGGTAATACAAAAAGAATCAAGGGAAGAGAGAAACTAAGAAAACAACTAGAAAAGAAAGTAAATGATACACCACTCTTTACCGATCTTCATGTAGGTTTTGAAGATGACCTTATGTGTTTTCGAAGATGACCTCTAATTGTGATCTTCCTAGTTCTTCAATAGTGGAATGTGATTTAAAAGAAGGAAGAAGAGAGTCAACTATGAGATATGAGAGTTATGTAATCAACTAGAGTTTTTTTTCTTTTTTTTTTTTTTGGTTGAAAATTTTATTTACGGTACTTGAAAAAAATTCAATCTTGATATATCATCCCTTTATTTGGAAATCATTCAAACCCGATTTTTTTTAATCAATTTTCTTTCCTATTTGGGTCATCTTTATTAAGAGAATATTATTCAAATTTGAATTTCAAATCTTATTTTTTAAAAATTTGTCCCCTATTATTTTTTTATTTATCACTAGCTTGATCACTTTTTTGTCATTTTATGCTATTATATATATATATATTTGACAAAAAATAATCTATTAAGGCTCAAACGTGAGACATCCATGTTATTAACACACCTTTTAACCAACTAAGCTAATAAGTCAATCTTGTGATTAAAATATTTTATTTTATCATTAATGCTCTTCAATTTAGGTTTAGGATTTTATTTCACTCAAAATCTATCGATCTTAAATTTATGATTGTTCATGTTGGGAATAATTGACATTAATGAAATTTTCTAGGGTGTCATAGTAAATGGATTTTAAAATAAAGTTAAAAGGTAAATGGTTCAATAGATAAGTATAAGGTTCAGTTGGAAGCCAAAGGCTTTTAAACAAAAGGAGGGCTTTAATTTTTGTTTCACCAATAATCAGAATAACATTCATACAAATGTTAATTGCCATTGCAACAATTAACAGTCTAGAAATCCATTAAATGTATGTCAAGATAGCATTTTTTTAATGGTGAATTAGAAGAAGAAATATATTTTTGCAATAACTAAAAGGGTTCATTGTACCAGGACAAGAATATAAGGTATGTTGCCTTATTAAATCTTTATATGGGGTAAAAATACTCCAAAGTAATGATATATTAAATTTGACACTATTATATTATCAAATGGTTTCAAAATAAATGAGTGTGACAAATGCGTATATCCTAAAGATACACCAAAAGGTCATGTCATTATTTGCCTTTACATAGATGATATGTTGATTCTGTGCAATAACAAAGCAATAATCAAATCTAACAAGAAAATATTGACAAAATATTTTAATATGAAGGACATGAGAGTTGCAAATGTTATTTTAGAGATTAAAATTTCTATATAGTCTAATAGATTAGTATTATCTCAATCTCATTATATTAAAAAGACTTTGAATAAGTTTAAGAAACATGATACTAGTCCAATAAAGACACTTATAGATGTTAATGTACATCTAACTAAAATAAAGGACCACCTCATGTTCAATTAAAATATGCACAGATTCTAGATAGTATTATGTATATTATGACATGTAGAAGGCCTAACATAGCATGTGCGATAAACCGATTGAGTAGGTTTCTAAGCAATCTAGGTAGAAATCATTGGAAAGCATTGATCAAAGTGTTAAGATCCTTAAACTACATTTAGAATTATGTATTGCATTACACACGATATCCAATTGTTCTTGAAGGATATAGTTATGCAAATTGGATATTTGACTCCAAAAATACTAAATCTATTAGTGGAATATGTGTTCACAGTTGGAGGAGGTGCATTATCTTGAAAATTCTCTAAACAAACATGTATAACCAAATCTACTATGGAATTTGAATTCATAGCTTTAAATAAGGTTGGAGAAGAAGCAAAATGGCTTCGAAATTTCGTAGACGATGTTCCATGCTAGCCCAAACCTATCTCTATTGTATGCATTCATTGTGATAGTACGTCTACAATAGGCAGAGCACAAACGAAGATGTATAATGGCAAGTCAAGACATATACATTAACAACATAATACCATTAAATAGTTAATTGAGAATGTAGTAATCTCCATTAATTACATAAAGTCAAAGGATAATCTTGTGTTAAAGGTTTGCCTAAAGATCAATTAAATTATTCATCAAGGGGAATGACTTAAAGCCTCTCAAATAGGCTTCCATTGTGGATACCCAACCTTGGAGACTAGAGATCCCAAGAACTAGATTTATAAGGGACAACTAATGATAGAATCTAGTATAGTACTAAGGAATTTTATTTCAACCCATTCCTATGATGCATTGGTGTTGCCTACAAAATAGTAAGGTCAAACATTTTCTTTTAATGATCTTATATCATAGCTATTATGTAGGGTATTCTTAATAGGAAATCACCTATGTGAATGTGAACTAGGCCAATTTTATGAGAATGATAAGGCTTGATTTTCACAAATCCAAGAGTTTTTTCAGGTCGTAATGAACATAAACCGTACATATTGAAATTGTCAAAATTGAGATGTGTATGCATCATTGTCCTGGTTTTCACAATTGACTATGCAGTTGAAGACATCGTGTTTACTAATTAGCTCGAAAATCCAATGGTGTTGCACTAGGGACAGTTCAAAGCCATAAGCTACCTATTTTAATGCAATTCATTTTTACTAGTACTTACTCAATAATTTGTATTAAAATTATTTTTTTCGAAAACATACATGAAAAATCCACTTGTGTGGGGGATGATAATCCAATTTCTATTCATGTAGGGGATTGTTGGGACAAAATCATTGAAGTTGATTTTTGGTCACATTTAACTAACAATTTAAGTTGGCCCATAAACATATTTTAATGGGAGCAAGGTAATTCTTAATCTTTGATATGTTGAGATTAAGAAGATAATATTATTTAGTTAGAATCATGAGTATATGAATGAGAAATTGAACACAAGTCAATGACACGCGACACATGTGTGTGAGGGTGTTTGGGCATCTTAGGGCACATTGGGCGCACAACACTTGCACTTTGCACATGCGCATTGTTGCAAGGAGTTAGGGAGCTTTAAGTTTTTTGAGATCGAGGCAAATAGGATGGTCAAGATCTTGTTGATAGAGTTAGGATCAGAGGCATCTAGATTCAATGAATCATGGGTCGAGGTGCGAGATCTTGATTCGATGAATCTAGATCTAATGGTAGATATTTGGGTGTGTTGATTGGGATCGTCCGATGTCATCTAATTTGATAAACGTGATCCAATGACACGTGAATCGGGCGCTATGATCAGGATCGTCAATTTGATTGTACTGAGCACTATGATCGGAATCGTTAGATCGTGACTGAATTGAGTGCTATGATTAGAATCATAGTCTAAATGGCCCAATTTGACGATGTATGATAAGATGCATAGATCAACACTACCATATTGTATCTAGAGGTCAAAAGATGTAATTGAATGGTGTATATATAAATAGGTTTCATGATCAAACACAATATGCTTATGAATAGAGAATTTCGTTCTTTGATTTTTTTCATCCAAGAAATCACAAAAAATTGATTTCTTTCTCTCATTCTCTCCCTCTAAGCTTTTAATTAAAGCATTATGTGTTATTTGTTAGTTGAGTATGTTAATTTTAGTCCAATTGTTTAAGTGATTTGAAGTGTTGCAATCACTTAGAATAAGATTATTGTATATATCTTAAAAATAAATATCATATACAGTAAGCATCTAACGAGGACATCATTATATTAAGGAGATAGGGTAATATTCTAGCCTCCTTCCATAGCAGTTATTATGTTAAATTTAATGTTATCACTCTAACATATTTTTTGAACCTTCGTCAATCATTCGTCTAAACCAACTCTCCAAAACGATAATGCCTCAAAATTTTTACTGCACAGAGAACTAATTTTGTAGTTCAAATTCAAAGTAGTATACTATATCTTCAATAAACCAACTTCCATGTTTTCCTCTTCTTAAAAGAGATGTTAGTAAATAAACCCTTACACCTAATTAAATTTATTACAGGTCACATATAGACACATATATAAATGTATACATTTAAATCCTACTTTTTTCACGAATTATACACTATGTGTACATTTATATAAATGTAGATCTTTAGGTGTATACAAATTTAATTTGGCAACATGGCTGAAACTTTTGCCCATATCACTACTAGATTTTTGATGTTGCCCTTTAACAATAAGTCTTGCTTTATAACGATGAACACTATCATCAAGACCAAGTAGTTCGACATGAACCAAGAGCTTGTAATTTAGCTTCTCGTGTAGATTGAGGTTCTTAAGCAATCCTTAGCTAGTTCTTAGATGTTGTAACCGATGCCTTGGGTTTAAGATTTTCATTTTTCCCTTCAGTGACCATCGCATGAAAATTGATGGGTAAGGTAATGTAATAAAAGGTTGTACAAGAATTCCTCTCTTTGAATACCACTTCACTTGTCCTAGTATGTTGAGTTATGACTCATGAATAACATATGGTGCATTGGTGCTAGATGTGTGGCAACAACATATATATTAAGGAGATACAATTGTCTATGAAGATTTAGGCATAGGTAACGAAGCATGGAGCAAGAAAAATGACTAAATATTAATGACAATTTTGGAGAATAATTAAAGTTTTGCAAGGGAAAGAAGCTTGCCTTGCTTGAAATATATCTTTTGCCAGCTCAACTCAAACAAACATGGCACTTAGTTGAGAGTTATACCCAAGAGAAAACATTCCATTGTATGAGAATAAAATTTGTTAGCTCGATAAGCTCTACGATATGGATAGCATGATGATCTAAAAATTTCATCAACTCATAATTTGGAATACAATTGAATAACATCTAATAAGGAGAAGTACACTCAAGAATAGGAATCACTCTCTTATTAATGATATATTTACAACATCCACCAAAAAGTAAATGGCAATTCTACAACTTCTATTTGCAAGAAGGGTTAAAGCTGTCTCCATAATGTGATAATGTTTTTTGTTTTTATTTTAAACTTTTTTTTCAGCACATCCATCCTATTCATGTTCATATGAACATAAATCCTAAAATTAAATTCCATTGGCTTGAATGATAGAAATGAAAAAAAAAAAAAATCTAAACTCACTTCATTCCCTAGTTAGATCTAACACATTTTAGGTATTGATGAAACTGATCATCCACCAAAGGTTTAAATAATTTAAACACCATTAAAGCATAAATTGAAGTATATATATATATATCTTGTAAGACCATCCACAAAATACATATACTATCTAATACAATTTCACGAAAAAATAGGGAAACGTCCCATAGATCTATATGAACTAGTTCCAAAGTTTTATAACTATATGTTTCAAAGATTGCCCGCAATGTTGCCATGTAATATGATGAATCCATGTATTATATACACTTGGGATATAATCACAACAAATTCAACTATTATAACAGTTTTAGAACTATTTTTCAAAGACATGTAATGTCTGAAGCTTCATAATATATCTAGGCTAAACAGAACTGAATTACGTCATATATATGCTCAATACAATGAGCTGTGTTATAAAGAAATGCAAGCCAGGCTTAGGTTGCATTGGCTTTTATTAAAATAAATAAATAAATAAATAAGAGAGAGAATGAAAAAGCTATGTGTTGACAAATTAATTAAGTAAAGTGGTCAAAAGAGAATTAACCTCAAGAAAATTCAAAATATTTTATATAATGGTATGTATCCAACAAATTTTAGTACTATGATGGTTCCAATACATGTCTATCTATTCATCACATTGAACAAGCTTCCATCACATTGGAATAAAACATAAAGTTGTAATGAACTCTTTTTTTGTTGTTGTTTTTGAGAATTTTATGGGTCCATAACATTAGTAAAAATGACCCACGCTCCTTTTAAATCATTCCTTGTTTCTCAAAGCGATTTCGGCGCATGCTCAAATTTGGCACATCAACTTTATTTGGATATATATATATATATATATATATGGCTAACCTAACAGTTATACATCAATGGCTTAGTGTACTATAGATTCCAAATGTTTAATAAATTTGCCAATCACCCTGCATAATTCATCAAATGAGAATTACAGAGGACCTATCATCATCATCATCATCATTATTATTATTGTTATTATTATTATTATTATTATTGTTATTATTATTATTATTATTAATGATAGTGCTAGTATTTCTATCTGTGCATTACATGTAATTTTTATTAAAAAAATTAAATAAAATATTTTACTTAAATAATATTAGATTTAATATATTTTAATATAATCAGATTTTTAACTTTATTTAAAAATATTAATAAAGACAATTAAAAGTAAAACATAAAAGATAAAAGAGTAAATTAGTAAATTTATTTTAAAAGTGAAAAAAAAAAAAAAGCAGGATGGAGTGCGGCGATTTGCACCACACTTTTCACGACATCCCCCCTCTGTAATTTAAACTATTGACTTTCCAATAATACATATGCCAGAAGTTAGGAAACTACCCCCATGTATAAAAAAAGAAATAACCCTCATCCCCAATATCTTGCTACCCACCCACACGCTGAAATATTCCTTTTTCATCTCATTGGACGACCAATCTCTGACTAAATTTCAACGATTGTGAGAGTACTCTAATTTTGAAAATTGTAAGTTTTTTTTTTTTTTGTCAAACTGAAAATTGTAAGTTAATCGTTCAATTTTTATTATTTTTTGTACTGTGTATCAAAATTTGTAAAAATTTAAAATTACGTTCACTTTGTTTGGAAGGTTAGGGCAGTGGATTGAAAGCATTTTGCTCAAGTTTTTTCTTTTGGCAAAATAGGCCATGATTCAAATTGTAGGACTAATTTTGACGTGAAAGAGGTACTTTTTTATGTTTCTCAATTACCATTTGATCAGATTTAATCTAAGCATTCGACCTTTTGAGTCCATCTTTCATGGCCAGGATTTCCATGTACCTATTGGTTGCCTTCAACTAAAATTGTATTTCAATCTCAACCACTTAGAGCTAAAATCACATAGGCTATTGGGAACTCTTATGAAACCTCTAACAGATGGCCTGATCGGCACAATAGTCAAATAAGTCTACTACTCAGTTAAACTTGTAAATTATTGTTAAGTCTTACTATCAAAATATTTATAATATTTAGAGTGCAACAATGACAAGTTAAGTAGAATAATGTAACAACAACAAAAGTATTTAAAATTAATTACATTATAGAGTTCAATTCAACTTTACATTTTTTTTCAAAACTTGTACATACTGATTTAAAATACCAAAAATATCAAAACAAACAACCTATTGGGAATAGGCTGGAATAGATCACGCGTACCGCATGCATTTCCCTTATCCACACCAAACAAACCTGAAATGTCAAGAGTCGTGAGCTTGATATCCATGTGAGCCCAATGAGTAGCAAGAGATATATCTACTTAAGTCTAGTATTCTACATGTAATGTAACAGACAACATTACAAACATTCAAATAAAATGCAACAATGAATAGTATGTACAATCATTCATATAAAAATACAGTAGCCTAATATGCTATGAAATATGCTATGAAGTATACCATGATTCAAGGGTCCAATATCTAAACTCGGCACCCTTCTTTTTCTTTAAGGATCTTTTGGTCATACTGCCATCCTGGACAGACGTGACTAATCGTCCAAGCCATATTGCGGTATCAATCAATGATCTTGGCCCACCGACCAGGCCATATTGTTATATCTCAACGATTGTGACCCACCTTGAAACCTCTCATCTTGAGGCCAGGTTGGCACATCTAATGATCGATACTCGTATCTCAGGTCTCTTTTCAATCAAAGTGGCATAGTGGCCAACGCTAATAAGCCGATATTGTCCCAAATTTTGACACCTTGCCCACGCAAGGGGCTAACTGGGTAGTGCGTTTTGTTCCTGGAGAGACTCAAACACGAGTCTCCCCAAGAGGCCTCATCTTAATGCAATATATAATGCATGTGGCACACAATCATGCAATAACCATAAGTAGAATAAAGATTAAATAAATACATCAAATTACTACTCACAGACTAGATCGATTGTCGATGCTCTCCCAGTCGTCAGTCGCGTCTTTCGATTTCGAGCCCAAATACCAAAAGCTCAAACTATTAACGTGTTCCTCTTTTGATATACACCATGTAACATCTTCACAAATTTACTGTAATATACAATAAATAGAAAAAATTAATTATTTCTTATGTTATCTATTTTTTTCATATGACGTAATTCATAATGCTATACAACATTAATTATAGATAATGTTATATTTATAACATTACATAATCAATTATATAACCTTATACATACATATAATATTAATTTATACATTTTTTCCTCCAATTGTATAAATGCAAATTTAATGTACCTATTAAACTCCAAAAATCTTAATTTTAGTGTCATTAAGTTTAGAATTTCATTCTAATTATTTCAATACCCGCCAAATCAAATTTCAGTGCTAATAAGTATACCCCTTATGTGTTGACTTCCAATTATAATGTGACGACCCACATTTTTTTTAACATCGGAACAAAGAATCCGACAATTATGTATTCCGTGTATTTTTCTGAAATTTTAATGAGGAAGTACAAAATTTTTTTCAATTTTTCTCAATTTCGAATTAATTATTAAAGGAAATAAAAATAATTTGAGAAAATAAAATTTTAAGGAGAAAACACATGAAAATATTAGGAAAATGTGTTTTCTTGAGGAAAATAATTTATAGGATGGATTTATGAATTTTTGGAGTAATTATCAAATTTTTAGAATGATAAATAGAATTTTTGGAAGAAAAATATGATTTTTGGAGAATATAATTAAATAAATGTTGAAATTATGTATAATGTTGATATTTTGGTGAAAAATGATAAATTAGACAATTTATAATTGTAGAGGACGAAAAATGTGAAATTTCGATATATAACACATATATATGAATATGTATATGTGAATAATAAGAAAAACAAAAACAAAAAAGGGAAAAAAAAAATATATATATATATATATATAAAGAGGGGGAATTCGGGCTCGGGCCGGCGCACGGGCCGAGTGTGGTCGGGCCGTTCTGCCCGACCCGAGCGCGCGGGCTTGAGCCCACGCGCCCTTGAGGCCCAACGCGGGCTGGCCCACGCGCCTAATAGAGGGGGGAGGTCCAGCCCTCCCCCTTGTTTTGTCTTTTGTGCGTAAAAAACCTGATTTTTGGCGAATTTTCAGCATTTTTCAGCCATTTTTTAGCACAAAAACCATGGGAGCATGTGGTATTTGATCCATGATTTTGGCCATCACTTCATGGCCTCCATTGTGGCCAATCCAGGCTGCCAACTGGGCATCCAGCATGTGATGCTAGATGCTACCTGGATGCCACATGTCACCCATTCTTGTCATGCAAGCCTCTCCTATGCAACAAAACTCCCTCTTGAGCTCAAACCCAGAAAATTTTCAAATTTCTATAGCTAACTTCCCTAACTTGGATCTCCTTCAATCCTCAACCAAATCAAGCAAATTATAGCTTGATTCGAAGCTTGTAATAGCACCTACAAGATCCTACAAGTGGTTTTCCCAGTCCTTGAGCCGTTTGAAGCTGAAAACACCAAGAGGAGGGCTGTCCACACTGTTCAAATCCAGAAATTTCAGAAAGTGTGTGCTGGAGCCATCTGTGGAACCTTGGAACTTAGCCATTTTCAGTCCCTTCTTGAAGGTAAAATGGTTCATTCCTCTCATTTTAGTATGTATTTTGATCTTCAAGGGTTAGAGAATGAGAAATAAGATCTTATGCATGATTTTAGAACCCTTGAAGTTGGTTACTCACCCACTGTCACAACTGTGAAACAGA
>JAJIYU010017943.1:0-11427 GCA_030144865.1 Tinospora cordifolia | reverse complement strand
AAACTCAAACTTTGTATTCACACATAAGAAGGAAACTAAATGAGGCTCAAAACATGTGTTCACAATAGGAAAGGAAACCCTAATTGTAATATATATATATATATATATATAATAAATGGACAAGTAAAATACTAATTCAAAAATGATAATAATAAAAATAATAATAACTAATAATATATATAATGGAAACCCAAAAATAACAAAAATTGCACGAAATTTAAGTGCATGATTTTGACAAATAAAAATAATAAATACTTATTATTTTTCTTTTCTTTCTTTCTTCACTGAAGTCTTAAAAACAAAAAAACACAAATAGAAACACACATTGTGCACTTCTATTTGTTGAACAAAAAAGAAGAGGAAGAAAGGAAAACGCAGAGAATTGTGTTTCATTTTGGGCTTGAAGAATGGGTCGAAGAAGAATAGTTGCGTGTTGCCGCAATTTGTGCGATCTACAGGAAAGAAAAGAAGATCAAAATGAAGATGTGCAACTACTGTTGCGCGAAGAACAGATGAATGAAATCACGACCAGTGCTATCGGTGCAAGGAAGAATGAACTACCTGCAATTCAAACGCAGGTCTATTCCTTTCGCAACGAAGAAGGAAGAACGCGATTTGTGTGTAAAGATAAAGAAGCACGCAGCATGTAACAACCCATCGCCACCGCCACTGGGACCCACACCCATGTCATGGCTCGTCATGGAATTGTTACTCACAAGGTACTGTCCCCTGCCCCCTGGGTTTTCTTTCGCCTTCACAGAGAATCGAACCTAAGACCTAGGGCTCAAGTACTTAATTCTTTCATCATCCGCTACCATTGAGCCATTGGCTCAATGGTAGTGGATGTTGCAAGAACAATGTGCTTATACCTAGGTCATGGGTTCAAAACTCCATGAACGCAAAATAAAATCCCAAGGGGGGGGGGAATAGTACCTTGTGAGTAACAATGCCATGACGAGCCATGATGTGGGTGTGGGTCCCGGTGGTGATGGCGGTGGGTGTGGGTCCCCTTGGGATTTTATTTTGCCTCCGTGGACTTTTGAACCCATGACCCAGGGGATGAGTACATTGTTCTTGCAACATCCACTACCACTGAGCCAATGGCTCAATGGTAGCGGATGATAAATGAATTAAGTACTTGAGCCCTAGGTCTTAGGTATGATTCTTTGCAGAGGTGAAAGAAAACCCCAGGGGGCAGGGGACAATACCTTGTGTGTAACAATGCCATGACGAGCCATGATGTGCCATGATATATGTGTGGGTCCTAGTGGCAGTGGCGGCGGGTTGTTACACAACAGCTTGCTACTGTGCATCTTTTGCGTGAAAGGAAGAACGCCATTTGCCGAAGGTGTGTTCGCACGAAGAAGAAGAAGAAGAAAAACCAACGTGCTGGTTCGTTCTTGCGCAAAGACGAAGAAAAGCTACTGCTGGTGTGTCTGTGCGAGGAAGAAGAAGAAGAAAGGGATGCTACTGGTGTGTTCCTGCACTGTGAAGACAAAGATCTGCTGCATGAAACCAGATTTGTGCGTGCTGGTGTGTGTCTTGTGAGAAGGAGAAGAAGAAAATGCAGCTGCGCTGCGTGTTCTGTGCTGTCTGTGCGAAGAAGAAGAAGAACACATTCTGCTGCATTTTCTGGGTGAAACGAAGAAGAAGAATGTAGGCAGCTACGTTATTATTGCATGAAGAACGGAAAGAAGACACAGCTGGTGCGTTTCTTGTGCGAAGAAGAAGGGAGGACAGACAACAATAGAAGATTTGATGTTTTTAGGCTCAAATCCGCAAAGAACGATGCCCTAGATCAGAATTTTTTTTCATAGCAAACCCCAATCTTGTTTATTTATTTGATTTTCGTTACAGCTCTGAAGGTGACTGAGCACTCACAACCAGATCTGCGATGTAACACCCCAACCCCCACATTCTTTGAGTATTGAACATAACCACCATTCTTTGATAGTGGACTTAACCATTTGGCGAGTTGGGTCCATGTTACTTTACAAGTGACACACACTTGACTTTCTATTTTTCATTACCTCATGCCTTAGAGTAAATTCAAGAATACAAATTTTTACTTAATAAAATCAAGGCAATTAAAGATAAAGAAAAATTCAACTCCTTTATTCATAAAAAGGAAAATACATAATTTTCTAATGTAAAAGCAAACTATTACATTGTTGATCAAAAGAAATTGATAACCTCTAAAATAAAAATTAAATTTCAGCAGAAGACTTATTCAAAATTGGGCAACATGCCCTTACATTAAAAGGAAACTTAAAAAAAAAAATAAAAACTTGATAAAATAGAAACTATCCAAATTCCATGGTCTTCATAATTTAATTTCTTGAAAAAAAAGAGGAAGGGGTGAGCACAAAGCTCAGTGGATCTTTTTCAAACAACCATTTTTCAAATTCATACCAATAACACATTCATATTTCAAAGATTTGCATACGTTAGACGTTTCAAGCATCCTTTTGTTTAAAGCTGAGACTTTAGACCAAAAGGGTTTTTAAGCCCTTGATGTTCTTAACAAAGTACCTCCTTAGAGTGAAATATAGCTTTTCTTAGCCAATTTCATTAGACTTTTGGAACTTAGGGGACCTTACCTACCAACGAAGTACTTTGGTCTTAAACCCATATGAACTAATCATATGAAAAGAACATCCGTAGCAACCCACATGTTTGCTATGATGGTACGTGGTTATTTTCACCATCTTCTTTTGTTAAATCTTATATCCTTGAATTATCAAATAAATTTCAGAATGTGGAACTAAGATAAATAAGAATATGAACAATCTGAAAATCAAATCATGAAACAACCATAATCATGCATCATACTTTTAAATAAACCTAAGTATGATACTAAACACGGCATGAATCTTATGAATGCATAAATCTGAACATGGATCAAATCTGAAACTGAAATATATTTTAGAATACTAAAATTGAGACTATTTTTATTTCTAAAGCCACACAAACAATGAACATGCTAGTAGTTCAAATAAGAAAAAGGGGTGTTCTAGAAATTACTTCCACCTTATGATGCTTTCTCCCCAACGTTTAAGCAAGAGTTCCCAACGTATAAGCACCAAGAAAATCACTTAAGATAAATCCCCAAACCAAGAACTTCTCACACACAAGAGGGAAAAGAAAGGTGAAAAGGGGTGCCAAGAAGAGGGCTTAGAGAACAAGAGGAAATCTCAACTCTTGTTTCTTGGGATGAGAGGAATCGTGAGCATGGGTGGTTTATATAGAGTTCAAAAGGGTATAGAATGGTAAGTTTGTAGTGTTCTCCTTGTAGGAAACTTGCCAATTTTTTAAAATTTCATGCCTCCCAAGTATAGGGGAATAGCAAATGTATTTGGATATTTTTTTTGGAATAAGAAACCATTTTTTTTCGAATTCTTCGATTATTTTCCTGGTTTTTTCCGGAAACTTTGATCTGGACGCTCAGATCATCTTCGAGTGCAGCATGTGGATCTTAGTTTGCGATGAATGAATCTGCCCTTGCGTTGTGCGCTATTGGATCGGGTGGATTGATCGTGGTGATTTGGTGCATCCGCGCGTTGGTGCGGGCTTGATCGCGATCGTTGGATCGGGCAGATCAATCATGGACCGTTGGATCAGGGTGATTTGGTGCATCCGTGCATTCGGTGCTAACTTGATCATGACCGTTGGATCGTAGATCGTGCAGATTATGCGTTTCTGGCTGTTGGATGCTGTGTACATTGCCCAAAATTACTTTCTAAGGTTTCTACCATCTGGAATTTGCTAATGATAAGCCCAATTTCACTTTCTAATTTATGTATATATGGTTTATCGCACACATCCTTCTATTTTATTTAATCTCCCTAATATTCTTTCCTTTCTATTTCTTTAATATTGTATTTATTAGATATTTTTATTGCCAACAATTAATAATCCACATTTCTCTATATTTTTCATTTCTTCATTTCATATATTTTTCTCTATATTTATTTCATACTTTTATTTTCAGAGAGGTAAAAATAATTATATATGTATATATATAATTCACTGTACTTACTTTATATTTGATAATTAACTCCATAATTGTTCCATTATATGCATAATTACAAAATAATTCTTATACAAATAATATTTGATAATTCTGCTTACCTTATATCATTTGTTAGATCATCCTAATACTAAGATTTCATTTCCCTCCAATTATTTTAGAATCTTTCTTAATAAATCTTATTTCTCGTTTTTCCTGCGTAATTTTCACCCAAGAGTTTCAAGAAACCTTTAATTGCTTGTCGACTTTATTTATTTTTAAGTTATTTGACAAAATTATGATGCATTCACTCTCAAAATTTGTACATGTTTAGGTGTTCCTAGTGAATAGATGCGGGTACTTAGTCTTCATTTCACTCTCCAGCTCCCAGGTGGCCTCCTCCATTCTGTGATGCTTCCACAATACCTTAACTAAGGGAATATCCTTAGTTATCAGATTTTATACCTTGTGATCAAGGATTCTAACCCGTTGTTTCCTCGTAGGTAGCATCATCCTGAATGTTACACTTCCTCCCAGTGGATGATGTGAGAGGGGTCAAGTTTGTACTTTCTCAACATGGAGACATGGAATACATTATGAGCTGAAGTCATCTAGCTTGGTAGATCCAACTCGTAAGCACATTCTTTGATTCTTCTAAGTATTTCAAAGGGTCCTACAAACCTCGGAGATAACTTCCCTTTGAATCCGAACCTTTTGATACCCTTCTGAGGACTGACTTCAGAAATACTTTGTCCCCAACTTGAAACTCTAGTAGTCTTCTTTTCTTGTCAGCATAATTCTTCTGACGGCTCTGTGCAGTAGTTAGTCTCCTTTGTATTAACTTGACTTGGTTGCTCATCTCTTCCACCAAGTCTAGCCCAGTTAATACATGATCTTCAAGCTCAGCCCAACAGGCAGGTGATCTGCAAGGTCTCCCATAGAGAGCCTCGAATGGAGCCATCTTTATGCCTTCCTGGTAACTGTTGTTATAAGAAAACTCTGCCAGGTGTAAATACTTGCTCTAGTTCCCCTTGAAGTCTAAAACACAAGACCTCAACATATCCTTCAAAATCTGGATAACTCTTTCAGACTGACCATCCGTCTGAGGGTGAAAGGCTGTACTCATGGTGAGCTTAGTACCCATCTCCTTCTAGAGACTCTACCCAAACTTAGAAGTAAAGCGAGCGTCTCTATCAGACACAATAGTCTTGAGTACACCATGAAGTCTGACGATTTCTTTCACATAGATTTCTCCCAGCTTACTGACTTGGTCTGTGGATCTGACTGGCAGGAAATGAGCCACTTTGGTGAGGCGATTCACAATCACCCAAATAGTGTCTTCTCCTTTTTGATTTCTAGGTAAACCACTGACAAAGTCCATGGCAATGTTATCCCACTTCCATTCAGGGATAGGGAGTGCTTGTAACATTCCCGAGGGTTTCTAGTGTTCCACTTTCACTTGTTGACATGTTAAGTACTTAGAGACATGCTTAGCTATCTCCTTCTTCATTCCTCTCTACGAGTAGGTTTTTTTGAGGTTTTGGTACATCTTCTCCCCGCCTGGGTGCATGGTATACTTAGTCTGATGAGTTTTATCAAGTATAATTTGCTTGCTCTGTCCTTGTTGAGGTACACATATCCTTTCCCCGACCCTTAGGATATTCTCAGCATCTAGCCTAAAGTCAGTATGCTTGCCTTGTGTAACTCCTTTGATCAGATTGGTAAGCCATTTGTCTTGCCTTTGTTCACCCCTAATCTGGTGGAGAAGATATGGTTGGCAAGACATAATGTAGAGGTAGGCTTGCCTTTCATTTAGAGTCACACCCAGCTTAAAGTCATCAATCAACTGGTACATTTGGCTTTTCTCTTCTTGCTGTTTGTTGAACTTCCTACTCAAGGCATCAGCCACTACATTGGCCTTCCCCGGATGGTAGTGTAGTTGAAATCATAGCCTTTCAAGAACTCCATCCATCTCCGTTGCCTGAGGTTCAACTCCTTCTGGGTGTAGATATACTTCAAGCTCTTGTGATCTGAAAACAAATCAAATTTCTCAACATAAAGGTAATCTTCAGGGCAAACACAATGGCTGCTAATTCTAGGTCGTGAGTAGGGTAATTCTTCTCATGGACCTTCAGTTGTCGCAAAACATAAGCGACTACTTGTCTTTCCTGCATCAAAATTGCTCCAAATCCACTTAGCGAAGCATCAATATATAAGGTATAGGTAACACCATGGGCTGGGGTAACTAGGATAGGGGTCATAGTCAATCTCTTCTTCAGTTTTTAGAATGATTGTTCACACTTCTCATTCCAATCGAACTTAACTCCCTTCCTGGTCAGCCTGGTCATAGGTTCTGCTAGTTTGGAGAAATCTTGGATGAACCTTTTGTAGTACCCAGCCAGACCTAAGAAGCTCCTGATCGCTGTGACTATCTTAGGTTGCTTCCAATTCATAACTGCTTCCACTTTCTTCAGATCTCCAGAGATGCCTTCTGCTGACACTACTTGGCTAAGGAACTTGACCATCCTCATCTAGAACTCACACTTGCTGAACTTGGCATATAATTGATGCCTTCTGAGTGTCTCCAACACTATCGGCAAGTGTTCAGCCTCTGACTTTGAGTAGATTAGGATGTCATCTATGAATACTACCACAAACTGGTCAAGATATTGTTTAAACACTCGGTTAATCAAGTCCATAAATGCTGCCAGGGCATTGGTCAAACTAAATGGCATCACTGTGAACTCAAAGTGTCCATATCTTGTCCTGAAGGCAGTGTTGTATATGTTGGACTCCCTGATTCTCAGCTGATGATAACTCGACCTAAGATCAATCTTTGAAAAATGAGTGGCTCATCTTAATTGATCAAATAGGTCATCAATCCTCGGTAGAGGGTACTTATTCTTCACCGTAGCTTGGTTTAAGTTTTGATAATCGACACAAAGTCTTATAGAACCATCCTTCTTCTTCACGAACAACACTGGAGCTCCCAAGGTGATTCACTTGGCCTGATGAACCCTTTCTCCCGGAGCTCATCGAGTTGTGACTTTAAGTCAATTAGTTTTACCGATGCCATTCTATAAGGAGGTATGGCTATAGGGTTGGTTCCAGGGTGAAGTTCAATCTTGAACTTTATCTCTCTAGCAGGCGGTAGTCCTGGTAAGTCATATGGGAACACATCCTTGTACTCACTAACCGCTGGTAGGTCTTGTATCCTCTTCAGTTCCATAGGCTCTTCTTCAGAGAGTTCCTCAAACTCATCCTTTAGAGAGTTCCTCAAGCGGTAGTCTTGAGTGTTTGGAAGCCTTGAAGTAACAAAATTCTGTCGGATTTCAGGGTTGTGCAGAAGAGACTTATTTAATGTGGAAGTGATTTTTCTAACACCCCTTTTTCTTATTTGAATTGCTAGCATGTTCATTGTTTGTTTGGTTTTTGAAGTTGAAATAATTTTAGTTCTAGCATTCTAAAACATATTTCAGTTTCATATTCGATTCTTGTTTGAATTTATGCATTCATAGTGATCATGCCATGTTTAGTATCATGCTTAGGTTTTATTTCAAGGAATGATGTATGATTATGGATGTTCCATGATTTGATTTTCATAATGCTTATATTCTGGATTTTTAGTCTCATATTTTGAAGTTTAATTGATGATTCAAGAATTAATAAAAGAAGATGGTGAAAATAACCATGTACCATCATTGTAAACATGTGGATTGCTATGGATGTTCTTTTCATATGATTAGTTCATATGGTTTTAAGACCAAAGTACTTGATTGGTGGGTAAGTTCCCTTGAGGTCCAAAAGTCCAATGAAATTGGTTAAAAAAAGCTATATTTCACTCTAAGGAGCTACTTTGTTAAGAACATCAAGGGCTTAAAAACCCTTTTGGTCTAAAATCTCAACTTTAAACAAAAATGTTGTTTGAAATGCCTAATGTATGCAAGTGTTTGAAATATGAATGTGTTACTGGTTTGAATTTGAAAAATGGTTATTTGAAAAAGATCCACTGAGCTTTTTGCTCACCCCTTCCTCTTCTTTTTCAGGAAATTAAATTATGAAGACCATGGAATTTGGATTTTAGCAAGTTTCTAATTTTTTTAAAGTTTCCTTTTTTTGTAAGGGCATGTTGCCCAATTTTGAATAAGTCTTCCCCGAAAATTTTATTTTATTTTAGAAGTTATGAATTTCTTTTGATCAACAATGTAATAGTTTATATTATAAAGTTATGTACTTTCTTTTTACGAATAAAGAAGTTGAATTTTTCTTTACCTTTAATTGCCTTGATTTTATTGAAGGAAAAGTGTATTTTTGAATTTACTCTAAGGCATGAGGTATTGAAAAATAGAAAGTCAAGTGTGTGTCACTTGTAAAGTAACACTAGCCTGACCCACCAAATGGTTAAGTCCACAGTCAAAGAATGGTTGTTATGTCCAATGCTCAATGAATGTGGGGGCTAGGGTGTACCACTCGAGCCCACTATACTCCACTGTCCCATACCAGCGACCATAGAGAAACTCGTTCTGCCAGAGTTACCGATCATTCACCACACATGGTCCATCATTCTCTGAGTCCCGGCTTCTTCCATACCCTCAAATTCCTATGCATCCCATACTACATAGAAATCGAAAGATATAGAAGCTTCTTAGTCTCGTGTCCTGATCAAACAATTTTCTGTTTTCACAAAAGTTTCGGTCTCTAGCCTATGCCCTAGAGATTTATGCTTTTGATCCATTGTGCCACCCCTAGCTACACCACGTTTCTACCTAGGGTCTTTCTCTGGACCTAAGGTTCAATTTGGTTGACTCACAACCTCTGTTTAGTCAAGATACCATATTTGGCATCTTTTTTGACTTTTATTTACTTTCTTGCCCTAATTTTCCACCTTCTAACTTTCTTTTATAGAAAATTAGAGTGTTATTCAACTCCAACTACTCATATAAGCTAGTGGGACAACCTCCAGATCAGGCAGCAAGACCGAAGTTTGCTTAGCAACCATGCTTTCTAGGGCGGGATAACCCACCTCCCTTTCAATGTTTAGCTTTACTCGGGACAAGGCTTACCCACTATCAGCTCAACTTGTAGTCTTTGTATCCAAACAAAACGTTTCAAAATATATTTTTCCTTTTTGAAAATACTTTTTAAAACATTTTTTAATTTTCAAAAATAGAAGGTTGGGCACTAAAATTTTAATTCAATTCAATGCGAAGCCCTAATTTGGGTTCTAATTCTTGTGAAGCAACTAATGTTTGACTTTCTATTTCTAGCCTAATCAATACCTGTTTAGGCATGATTTTCTATTTTAAGCCCAAGGCATCTAAAGCCTAGGCTCTAATACCACACATGTAACACCCCAACCCCCACATTCTTTGAGTATTGGACATAACCACCATTCTTTGATAGTGGACTTAACCATTTGGCGAGTTGGGTCCATGTTACTTTACAAGTGACACACACTTGACTTTCTATTTTTCATTACCTCATACCTTTAGAGTAAATTCAAGAATACAAATTTTTACTTAATAAAATCAAGGCAATTAAAGATAAAGAAAAATTCAACTCCTTTATTCATAAAAAGGAAAATACATAACTTTCTAATGTAAAAGCAAACTATTACATTGTTGATCAAAAGAAATTGATAACCTCTAAAATAAAAATTAAATTTTTGCGGAAGACTTATTCAAAATTGGGCAACATGCCCTCACATTAAAAGGAAACTTAAAAAGAATAGAAACTTGCGAAAATAGAAACTATCCAAATTCCATGGTCTTCATAATTTAATTTCTTGAAAAAAAAGAGGAAGGGGTGAGCATAAAGCTCAGTGGATCTTTTTCAAATAACCATTTTTCAAATTCAAACCAATAACACATTCATATTTCAAACACTTGCATACATTAGACGTTTCAAGCATCCCTTTGTTTAAAGTTGAAACTTTAGACCAAAAGGGTTTTTAAGCCCTTGATGTTCTTAACAAAGTACCTCCTTAGAGTGAAATATAGCTTTTCTTAGCCAATTTCATTGGACTTTTGGAACTTGGGGGACCTTACCCACCAACCAAGTACTTTGGTCTTAAAACCATATGAACTAATCATATAAAAAGAACATCCATAGCAACCCACATGTTTGCAATGATGGTATGTGGTTATTTTCACCATCATATTTTGTTAAATCATATATCCTTGAATCTTTAAATAAATTTCAGAACATGGAACTAAGATAAATAAATTCAGAATTTGAACAATGTGAAAATCAAATCATGAAACAACCATAAACAACCATAATCATGCATCATACTTTGAAATAAAGCCTAAGCATGATACTAAAGATGACATGAATCTTATGAATGCATAAATCTGAACATGGATGAACTCTGAAACTGAAATATATTTTAGAATACTAAAACTGAAACTATTTTGATTTCTAAAGCCATACAAACAATGAACATGCTAGTAATTCGAATAAGAAAAAGGGGTGTTCTAGAAACCACTTCCACCTTATGATGCCTTTTCCCCAAAGTTTAAGCAAGAGTTCCCAACGTACAAGCACCAAGAAAATCACTCAAGATATATCCCCAAACCAAGAACTTCTCACACACAAGAGGGAAAAGAAAGGTGAGAAGGGGTGCCAAGAAGAGGGCATAGAGAACAAGAGGAAATCTCAACTCTTGCTTCTTGGGATGAGAGGAATTGTGAGCATGGGGGGTTTATATAGAGTTCAAAAGGGTATAGAATGGTAAGTTTGTAGTGTTCTCCTTGTAGGAAACTTGCCAATTTTTCAAAATTTCATGCCTCCCAAGTATAGGGGGAATAACGAGTGTATTTGGGTAATTATTTTTAGAATTTAGAAACCAATTTTTGGATTTTAGAAACTATTTTTTTTTTAGATTTTTCAATTATTTTCCTGGTTTTTTTTTCGGAGCCTTTGATTTGGATGCTCGAATCATCCTCGAGTGTAGCACGCGGATCTCAATTCACGATCAACGAATCTGCACCTGCGTTGTGCATTGTTGGATCGGGCAGATCGATCGTGGGCCATTGGATCGCAGTGATTCGGTGCATCCGCGCATTGGTTTGGGCTTGATCGCGATCATTGGATGGGGCGGATCGATCGTGGTGATTCGGTGCATCCTTGCATTCGGTGTGGACTTGATCGCGGCCGTTGGATCATAGATCGTGTGGATTACACATTTCTGGCCATTGAATCCTATATACATTGCCCAAAATTACTTTCTAAAGGTTCTATCATCCAGAATTTGCTAATGATAAACCCAATTTCACTTTCTAATCTATGTATATATGGTTTATTGTACACATCCTTCTATTTTATTAAATCTCCCTAATATTCTTCCCTTTCTATTTCTTTAATATTGTATTTATTAGATATTTTTCTATTTCTTTGATATTTTTATTGCCAACAAT
>JAJIYU010017942.1:0-11431 GCA_030144865.1 Tinospora cordifolia | reverse complement strand
AGATTCAAGAGGGACTAGTATGCTCTTGAATTGGGATGAGATGAATTGTGAGCATGGGGGGTGTTTATATAGAGTTCAAAAGGGTAAAGAATGGCAAGTTTGGGGTGTCATCTTGTAGGAAACTTGCTAATTCTTTATAATTTCGTGCCCCCGAAGCACAAGAGATTAGCAAGTGATTTTTTTTGGAAATTTTTTGGGATTTTAGAAACCAATTTTCGGATTTTTGAAGTATTTTCTATGGATTTTCGGTTATTTAATTCGGAGCATCGGATCTAAACCGTCGAATCGTCCTCGAGATTCTGCTCGTGATCAAGATCGGGCAGGTGGAACGTCGGCTGTTATATCTCCTCGATCGCAACATTGGATTCGCGATTGAGATCAGGCAGGTGAGATCTGGAACGTCCGATCAACTTCTATCGCAGTACTCGGTTCGCGATTGATGGAACGCGCTTTTTTGGGCCATCGGATGATCATCGAATACTGCGTGCAAATCTAGATCGCGATCAACAAATCTCTTCCAGGCCGTTAGATTTTCCTCGAGACACGCACGTCGCGATCAGAGAAAACGAATTTGATATGAACCGTCAGATCGACCTCGAGCGCAGCACGTTCGCGATCACGATCTTGCGCCTGTGTTCTGGACCGTCGGATTGAAATGATGGATCGTGAGCCATTCGATCTTGGTGATTCGGTGCATCCGGGCGTTCGATAACGTCTTGATCGTGGCCGTTGGATCTTGGATCGGATGGATTGTATGTTTTTGGTCGTTGGATTGTGTTTCTAATACCAAAATCACTATTCTAAGTTGCTATTATCCAGAATTTTGCCAATTAGACGATTCCTAATTGATAAAATTTTGATTTTCTTGTATATTCCTCTCTAATTTGATAATTTGCTAATATCTTTCCCTTTCTAATTATTTAATATTGTATTTATTTGATATTTTTCTATTTCCTTAATATTTTTAATGTCAATAATTAAATAATCTATATTTTTCATTTCCATGTATTTTTATTTATTTCATATTTTATTTTCAGATAATGATTTATGTAATTATACACTAATAATGCTTTATTTATTTTTAATAAATACATGTACACTATATTTTTATTTAATTATATAAATTTTTTTATGTACATATTCCTATAATATGTAGTATTCACATTTATTGTGCTAACACACACTTTATTCATACGCATATTAGCCAATATGTGTATATACACTTTATTTCTATTTATTTCTTAAACAACTCCTTAAATTTCATAATTAATTCCACTAAATTGACATTTTCATTTAATTATCAAATTAAGGTCTTATTTGCCTAATTTATATTATTTCTCCAATATATTTTATTTTTCATGTGGCAACCCACAATTTGAACCCAAAAATTTCTTAAAATCTTTGAAATTAATTCACTTAACTTATTTTATTTATTTTAAATTATTTGACAAAATTCTGGGGTATTACATTCCATGACAGCTCATGAGCCATTTGGGTGGCCACATCGCAAGTTCTTTGTTATGCAAGAAGGGGTGGAACATGCAACAAAACCACCCCTTTTGAGCAAATCTTTTTTCAGTTTGAAAGCCACTTTCAGCTACTCTTTTCTCTTTTATCCCTAACACAAATATAGTGAAAAACCATACGTTGGAAAGCTCTCACATGCCTCCACAAGTCTATGCAAGCCGGTTGTCCAAACCACAATTCGTTTGAGACAAAAATAACCAAGAAAAGGGGGCTGTTCAACACTGTTGGAAACCCATAAACTGAAAAACTTGAGTTGATCCAATTTTTGAGGTGTTGGTTCTTAGGCAATTAGAGATCAGATCTTGAGGTAAAATGGTTCTTCTATATCCTTGTTATTTGTACTGTGATCTTTGATTGATAAGAAATGGAAACTAAAATGTTAAACATGTTTTAGAAAGTGTTTAAGTTGCCCTGTTAATTAACTGTTACAATAGTTTTACAGGAAAGTGTTTTTGGAGCAAATTTGAGACCCCATTTGCTGTGGCTGAGAACATCCATTTTAGTCGAAAGTTGGACTGATTCAAACCTCACACTTGGGCTACAAGAGGGTATAAATTTTGAAACACACGCCTCTGTGATTTTGATTTCCTATGCTTGCAAATATACCCAGTTAGTTAGACGTTCTGGGACTTAGAAAATTTATGAACTTAATTAATTAGAGTTCTAGGATCTAAACCCTTACAAAAACAGTAAGAAATAGCCTTGGATTAATGGTGAAATAAGAACAGATAAACACTTGAAAGATGATAGAAAAACATGAATCCAGAAAGTTCATGTGACTTTATTGAGAATTTGGGGCACTGTTGACTAACCAAAATGGGTATTTTGAGTTGAAATTTGGTGGAGAGGTCACTGGACATGTCAAGATTATGTGCACCAAATTTTGGCCCAATCTAAATTGGGTAAGAGAGTTAATTGATGCACCATTTAACTGTCTGTCACATGAGATACGAGACTTCACAGTCCCTGTTAACACACTTACAAACCATAGCATATAGTGTCCAAGAATCAGAATCTAAAATTTTGGTGAATGTTTAAGAAGTGCAAATGAAATTTGAAAAGTTTTGTGCAAATTTGATTTACAGATTGATAGCAGAAAAATTGACAAATTCACTGCACAAATAGAACAAAAAGCTTAAATTTGGGCTAAGTGTTGCAATATGAGGATTTTGGCCTAACTGGCCCAATTTTGACATAACTTGACCCAGTTTGACCCAAATTGACCAAAGATGACCAAATTTGATCATGTTGACCAATTTTGACCAGTTGACCAAGTTTGTTCGATTGACCAAATTTGCCCGAATCGAATTTGGGTCAATCGAAATCGATAGGGGACAGTAGGATGAGGGATTAAGCCACATTTTAAAAAGAAGTGAAAATGAGTTTAAATAATACAGATTCGAGTGAGCAGTGCGGGACTGGGCCGGTTGTCAATGAGACATCGGTGAGCAGGACCTGAGGTGAGTAGTTTGATTCAGGTATTTTTTGTAATTTGTGTTCCTTGCATAAAAACTTGTGTGAAACAACATGGTTTAAATGGTTTCATGAGATTAAGATACATCTGATTGATTTGACACGTATAGATGTACACAGTAATGAGACCATAGGCTTGAGGGCCGAGCATCGGGGTCAGGGTACACGATGTGATTAGAATTTTGACTCGAGGGCCGAGAGTCGGGGTTAGGGCATATAATTAGTACGCCTAACCTCAAAACCGGCTCAAGTCACGACACTTGACGGCCGAGCGTTAGGGTTAGAGTATTCGGTGAGTACGCCCAGCTTAAGACCTGCTTGAGTGGCCGGTATGCATGACGCAAGACCTACTCGAGCAATGACCATAGGTTGGGTTTGTTGATTTAAACCCTAGCATGAATACAATTTTTAATTGGCATGTATTTGAGATGTTTTTTGTAACGGTTGCATTGTTCATAAATGCTTTTATACTATGTCATGTATTCAAATATTACATCATTTTTACTACTCATGCATACATGCACTGTTTTTGGAATGGTGGTTATGGGTGACATGTTGGTCTTACCACTCACTGAGCCACACTGATTTTCCCTGACGATTCCTGTTCCTTTTCTTGGTCCTTTTGTTAGGGGTTGGTAATTCTTTTGTGTATGTATATATATGTGGTCAACTGTGTATTTTGGACAAGGCAAATAGATCACTCTTCGTGTGTTTGTTTGCTTTCGCTTTGAATATTTCAATCATTCTGATATCTTCTGCTGTTGGGATTGGAGAGGCTTAATAGTGGTTGAGCGAACTTGACATGGTGAGTGAGTTCGTCGGGCCACTATGCTAGTCGGGCCGCCCTTTGGCCTAGGGAAGGGGTCTCGACACTATAGCATCTAGAACATGTGAATTGGTAGAAGGCTAGAATTAATTCTAATCCTCACTAGTCTTCCATCTCCATTCCCAAACAAAGTTGTAAGAAAAAAAGATTTTCTATTCAAATGCAATTAATGAATACCAAAGGGTGTTGTGCAAGATAATGTAAATTGGGTGACAAAAAAATTACCTTTATCAAGTAGACAACTAAATCCCTTCAATGTGCCAAATCTCATGCGTAGTGAAAGTAAGGAATTTAATAAATTGCATTTCTAGATGAATATAAGAAGAACAAAAGAATTTGTTTTGTTAATCTCCAAGAAACATAGGAGCCTTTTGTCCTTTATGCTCCCTTTTGTTGCGGGTGGTGACAATGGTTAGGGTAGGGCTAACAAGTTGGGGCCAGGTCTTTCTTTACGTTTTTTGTAGTTGTCAATCAAATAAATTATTCTCATAAGAAGTTTGCCCATTGAGAAACTTGGTTATGATAAATTAGTTTGTCAATGGTCAAGTCATGACTAATAGACTACATGTATATTAAAGTTCAACCAATTAGTGTTCTTATTGGTAATTATGGCAATGTAAAAGCATTAAAATCTAAGGCTTTATGAACTAATAAAATCTTTGAACCTATAAACATCTTTCTTCTAACTCTAGTTGTGAGATTGTTTTTCGTTATACTAAAGAACTAATGTTGCAAGAAATAGACAAACGATCCTTCTATGGTAGATAATGGCATGGCATGGAGGACTCTTTCTCGTTTAACAAAGAAAATGAAATGGTAAACTTCAAACCAAGAATTTTAGAGATAGAGGGAACTAATAATGTAATGGCTAATAAATCTTCGTATAGGGATATGGTAAAGACCAATAGGGGTCCCTGGCCAATGTTGAATCAATATAAGGAAGATAGGGAATGGATGATAGAAGATGAAGAAGATGACAATTTCGAATACATTAGTAATAGAGTGAAAGCTCTTTGGAAATCAAGCTGTAGGGTTGATATCCTCGACTTCGATTTTGGTTTCTTTGCAGATAAATTAGCTTTTGAAGATGACTATTTCGAAGTACTCGCTAGAGGTCCTTGGTTGTTGGCTGACCACAATCTCATGATGCATGAATGGAAACCCAAGTTTTGTCCAAATGTGGATAAAATCAAATCAACACCGATTTGGATATGGCTTCTCAAACTTCTATTGGAATTCTATGATGAAGAAATACTAAAGCATGTTGGCAATGTGATAAGTGATTTTGTGAAAATTGTTAAAAATAAATGCTGGCTATGTGTGAAAATTTTGTTCATATTTGTGTTGAAATTAAAGTAAATTTGCCATTAGTTTCGAGCATCTTCATTGATAATCTGAAAGTGAAGGTCGAATACGAAAGCATACACCTACTACATTTGGATTGCGATAAACTAGGGCATAGAGATCAATCATGCCTAACGATCATGAGAGATTTGGACTTTGAGGGTTTTACACAAGAATGCTAGGGGATCTCAATGGAGTATCATCAAGAATGCAAGCTGGTGGACCATAGAGTCAAGAAGGAAGAGCTATACGGTCCATGAATTATGGTAGAGAGGTGAATCAAGTGCAAGCATGGTACACATTCCATGGGAGTAATTGTTTTGAGCCACAAAACCTCCTTTACAACTTTTGTTATTGCCATATACTTCGTCTTAATAGTAGATAAAGCAACTATAGTTTGCAACATACACCTCCAACTAATAGGACCACGTGCCAAAGTGAACACGTAACCTTTAGTAGAACATCGCTTGTCTAAGTCCCTAGCATAATCAGAATCCACATATCCACTGAAAGTGAACATGTACCACTATCCCACTGAAAAACCAATCCTAATTCCAATGTGCCTCGAAGATATCGCAACAACCATTTCACATCTTGCCAATATTGTTTTCCATGATTTGCCATATATTTACTAAAAACACTCACTACATGTGAAATGTCTAGCCTAGTGTACATCATAGCATACAGCAAGCTACCTGTTACACTAGCATTTGGAATATGACTCATGTACTTATGTTCTTCATTGCAGAAAGTCAAAAATGAGTAGCCAATCGAGTACTCACTAGTTTAGAGTTCTCCATTCCAAACCTTCAAAGCAATTTCTCCAAGTACTTTATGTGACAAAATTAACTTGCCCTTTTTTCCTTTCTCTATGTATCTCCATCCCAAGAATCTTCTTAGCAGCACCCAAATCTTTCATCTCAAGCTCTTGACTCAGTTCAAATTTTAGCCTATTGATCTCATCCATGCTCTTAGCAACAATTAACATATCATCAACATTCATAAGTAAATAAACGTTAAAGTCATCAGAAAGCCTAATAAAGTATACACAACTATCGTACTTACTCCTCATGTATCCCTACCTGATCATGAATTTGTCAAACTTTTTGTACCATTGCTCTGGTGATTGTTTTAGCCCATATACGGACTTCTTCAACTTGCACAAATGACTTCTTTTACCAACAGCCTCAAAGTCATCAAGTTGCTTCATATAAATTGTCTCATCCAATGTAACACCCCAATTTTCAACTGGACCTCCGTTCACGTATGGATCGTCGCCTGTTAAAAATTGGAATGCTATTAAAAATTTTTCTTCTGTCAAATTCTTTTTCTTCAAAGTTAAGTTCATAAAATTATTCTCAAAGAAATGTATTTGAAACATAACTCCATAGGAAACAACAGTTCAAATTAACTTTCATGTGTTCACCGGATTTTTCAGAGTTAAATGAAAACAATGCAGCAGAATTACTTAAAATCTTGTGTTAAAACAGAAATGTTAGACATATAATACTCTTCACAAATCTAATCAACTGAATTTAAAATCAAATGAATACATAAAAATCATTTCAGAAAGATTAACAAAATATCACTTCCAATACCACCAATCCCGGACTACCTCCCCATGAGGTGTCCAATTAAAGTGTGAGTCTTCAGATGTAAGTCACAGTACTCTAAATCCAGATGTACCTAAAAAATAAAGTGGGAGTGAGCTCGAAAGCCTAGTGGATCGTTCCTACACATCACATGCATTTTACAGACCCAATCCAAAACATTTCAAACACTTTCAAACATTAAGCATTTCAAACATTCATTTGGTTTTGGTCGAAGTCTAAGACTGGAAGAGGGTTGAGATGCCTCTCAGTATTCCTTGTGATCCGATCTAATCGTAATCAAAGAGGTCTCAGGTACTGGTACCATCTAGAATCAGTCATGTCTCAGTATCATAGCCTAAGAGAGAGTACTTATCTAGACTCATACTATCTCCCAAAGACTTCGAGCTATCACAGGCAGCTCCGGGTGGGAATACCTACGATCTACCTTGCGGCTCGACAATTGCACTGGTACGTAAATTCTTAATAAACCATTGTCTTATTTTAGTTTTATAAACAATCTCAATCACATGAAGCATCACACAATACACTAGAAAATAATTCCACTATGCAAGTAATTCAATATGATAAGATGCGTGAGTAAACAATAAGATCAAAATGCATATTTTCTTATCCAGGCATGCCATAATTTGCGTAAATCCAAATGCAGGATGTTATATTCAATCATGTCATGAACTTTTTATGCATGAGTCTAAATAATTCATCATGAGTCACACATCATTCAAATAAAACAAACAATTCCAATCAATTTTCTAATAAGATTTTACTAACCTAGAATTATCCAAACAAATGCTTTGAATTTTAAATCTATATAATACATATGAGTAAGGAAGTCACGCTCACCTAATTCTGTCGATCTTCAGGGCTCCTTGCTTTCTGTCGAAATACGCGATACTCTCAATTATAAAAATCTGAAATTCAACAATCAATAAAAATTTCTAAGTTCTTAATTTATATTAGATCTTATTCAAAATATTTTTTCAAACTAATTATGGAATTTAGATTTAGTTTCAACAAATTTTGGATTATTCCTAAATTCTAGAATTTTATATATTATAATGAGAATAACTTCTAAGTCTTCTAAATTTCCTCAATTTGAAATTTCAACTTTAATAATTTACTTGCAAGATTTTGTCATATAATTAGAGTTCTAATAACTAAATTTTTGCAAATTTAAATAATTTATTAATTTCATGATTAAGTTAGTTACGAACAAAATAAAACTTCTAAATATTCCAAGTTTAGTTTCAGGGCCTAAAATTTTATTATTTTCTTATAAAAGATTTTAAACTCCTAATGTTTATTTTTCATGTTTTTAACTAAATTTAAATTATTAAATATTTACTTCTAACATTAAATAAAGCTATTAATGTGTTGGAAAACTATTTTTTTTTCAATCCTAATTTAAAAGATTAATTACTTTAATTTTATTACATCAATTTATCCTCATGTTCAATAATCAATAAATAATCTAATTATTAAATTTTTATTTTTAATTATTTATTTATTTTTAATGTTCTAAACTAATTTTCATAATTAATTTAATTAATATCTATTTAAATAAAAAAATTTTATTATTTTCTATTTTCATCTATAATCAACTAAAATTAAATTTCATACTAAAATTTAAAATTTTCAAAATATACATTGCTTCGTCTGCTTCGCGTGAATGATGCTAGCGATGAGACCTCTTTGTTGCACGTTGCTTTTCGCATGGCACCCTATTGCCATTTTCTTCGTCGCTTGTTTGTCATTCTTCAACAGCCACACACACAAGTTTCAATCTTCGTCATCAAAAGTACATTGAATTCCCTCTAGCAGTTTAACACCAATTTCAGATTGAATTTCTTTCCTCTTCCTTGAATCACCGCTAGTACCTCCATAACCCCAAATTACAAACAGCGGCTAGCAACCAAAATCACACTGCCCTGTTTAGTTCATCACCCCTTCATTCTTCCATCGCCACTAGAAATCAACACACCAAACAGCCCATTTCAATAATGTACTGTCTAAACCAATAACACCAAGGACCAGAGACATTAGCCAACATTAGCCAACTCCCACATAAACTTGAATCGACATAATGCACCTTCATTCAGCAAAACAGACACGGCTGTTCAACACGCACAGCAGATTATTCCTCACGGTTTTATGCCCAGTGATCCAATACACATCACCCCTCATCTTCTTCATTGTCACGGACCAGCAGCAACATGGACAGCCAGCTGGTTTTTTCTTCTTCTCTTCCCCCTTTCCACAGCCAACTAGTAATCCACATACATCTGCTGCACGACCTCATCCCCTGTTCTTCACTCCAAACCAGAAACGCAGCTGCTCCCCTTCTTCTTCTTTGTTCTTTCTCTTCCCGCACGGCAAACTCTCCCTTCCTCTGTTTTCTTGAACGTACAGCCAAGCAATCCTCAGCTGCCTCAGTTCTTCCTCTGTTCGTTCCTTCTCCGTTCTCCTTCTTCAACGTAGCAGCAGTAGCAACAACAACAACAACGGCAACAACAACAGCAGCAACGGCAACAGAGCACCGTTGTTCTGCTCCCATTCCTTCCCCTGTTTTTCCTTCCTCGCTTCATGGTAGCTGCAACAATAGCTCGGAGCAACAGCTTGGAGCAGCAGCATTGCTCTACTTCCATTTCCTTCCTCTTCTCATGCAACGACGCCCAGGAGTAGCAGCCTACAGCTTCTTCTTCATCTTCTCTTCTCTGTTCCTCCTCTTCACGCACAACCGTCCCTTTTCTTCTTCCTTCAAAATCTACAGCTACCTTTCCTCCTGCCTCGGCCAGCACGCACCCTCCTTGTTCCAATTCATCCTCTTTTCGTCCATCACAGCAGCTTCACAAGGAAGGCCAGCTCCCCTTTTCCATTCCGTTCTCTGTTCTTCTTCACAATCTGCAGCAACCGGTTCCTTCATCTCCAAAACAGAGCATCGGCAGCAGACTTCATCACTCTGAGCATGCCACCGAGATGCTGCTGTAATTTCTTCCTCTTCGTTCTTGTTTCCTCTTCTTTGCACAATCACACTCAGCAACACACCCAACTCAAACAACAACTTCAATTTCAATGCTCTCAACTCTCCAACTGCTTTAGACATATCGAGCACAACCAGCAGAAGATCAGCCTGCCAGAGCTTCTTCTTTTCTTCTTCAATTCAGTTCTCCAGCTGCAACTCCCCTTCCTCTTCTCGGTTCTTCTTCATTTGCCGCCTAACTAGAAAATTCTGGTTTGTTTCCTGAGATTCTAGAGTTCTTCTTCGGTTTCTCTCTTCCACTGCCCACTCCAACCAGATAAATCCGGTTCCTTCTTCAGATTTCCAATTTGTTTTTTTTTTTTCCAACTAACCATTTTAATTTAATTTAAAACCTTATTATAATTTTATACCTATGTTGTTCATTTAACTCTTATAATAAGTTTATAAGTTTATATGTATATATTAATGTCGTTGATATGAATATATATATATATATTCATCTCATTGATATACAGTAATCATTTTAATGTATAAACCTTATTATAAGTCGATATATTATTAATGTCATTCCTTATTCATTTTAATTTTTTTATTATATATATAAATATTTTTCGATCATCAATTTATTCTAACTTTCGAATCCCTACTTTCACCAATCAATAATATGTTCTAATGCTATACTTCATCATATATTTTAATTAATTAACTAATTAATTTTATTTTATATAATGCCACTCGTGAAGTAGCATGATTACAAAATTCTAGGGTGTTACAATCTACCTCCCTTAAATAAAATTTTATCATCAAAATTTGTATTAGGTTAACTCATATTCTCAATCAGTCTGCGTTTCTTAATACTCATCACGCTTTCGCTGCGCTACTCCAATCTTACACCGAGAATCTTTCCATGTTCTACCAGATCATATTTCTCAGATTTATGAATATAACTAGGGTATTTATCCACCCACATTAGATTCATCGCCTTGCAATGATAAAAGGATATTAGTTTTGTCGTTCCTTTGGAAGTTTTCCTTGAGAACCAAATTTAAAGTGTCTTCAAGTCTTTCAAATAAATGAATGATTCCTTAATATGTGTCTTATTTCTAGTAAGAAGATTTGCAAATATAGTCTTCTCTCCAAATTAATACTGAGAATGACTACAAGTTCACACTCTGGCATGGTTTACTACAAAACTATGATATTCTAATCCGAGTATCACATGTGACATCCATGACATATCCATAAAAGAGTTGTGGAAGCTTTTCCATAATCTAGTGTATGCTCTCACCTTGGATGAACTTGAGCTATTCAGACATTTTCGTTTTCGTTCATCACATAGTTTGGCAATTTTCGTGATGAACCACCGTAGCTTTTTGAAATAAGGTTCTGGCACAAATGGCTCTAATAGGTACTTATCTAATTATCCTATTCTATCATTTCAGCCTTAGGCGATTGTGTTCTTACTGATGCCCTATACTGAGAGATCAATGGTCATTATCTAGAATTAACTACTGCAGTAATAGAGGGTAGATCATATTGGCCAAAAATACGGTGTGAAACATTGTAACACCCCGAAGTTTTTAAAACGCACACAACTTGGAAATGAATTTTTAAAAATTATGAAATAAATGTAAAAATATGTGGAAACATGTTTTAAATGACTATTATATG
>JAJIYU010017941.1:0-11469 GCA_030144865.1 Tinospora cordifolia | reverse complement strand
TTAATTTTACTAAACCTTAATTTTCATTTAATTATCAAATTAAGGTCTTATTTGCTTAATTTTTCTATATCTCTAATATATTTTATTTTTCATGTGCCAACCCACAATTTACACCCAATTTTTTTTTTAAAATCTTTGGAATTAATTCACTTAACTTATTTTATTTATTTTAAATTATTTGCAAAATTTTGGGCTATTACAACTTACCTGGACTACCACCAGCTAGAGAGTTAGAGTTCAAGATTGAACTTCACCCTGGAACCAACCCTATAGCAATACCTCCTTATAGAATGGCGCCAATAGAACTAATTGAGCTGAAAACTCAACTGGATGAGCTCAAGGAGAAATGTTTCATCAGGCCAAGTCAATCACTGTAACACCCCAACCTCCGTATATTTATGTAGTGTACATGGCCACCATTTTCTTGATAGTGGACTTAACAAAATGGTGGGTTGGGCCAATGTTACATTACAAGTGACACACACTTGTTATTTTCCTTTTCAATATCTCGTGCCTTTGTATAAAATTCAAGAATACAAAATTTTCAATAAAATCAAGGCAAATTAAAAGAGATAAAGAATTTCAAACTATCTTATTCATAATAGAAATTGAAAGTACTAAACTCTTCAAAAAGAACTAATAGTTACAGCGAAAGACTTCAAAATACTTCTCAGTAGAAAAACATAAAAACTTTGGGCAACATGCCCCAAAAATTCTAAAAAATATAATATTGTAGAAACTTTATAAGAAACTATCTATATTCAACTGCCCCATGCATTTCATGTTCCTGAAAAATAAGAAAGGAAGAAGTGAGTACATAGCCCAGTGGATCCTTTTCGAATAACCATCTTTCATATTCAAACTCATAACACAATCATAATTCAAACACTTGCAATTATTAGGCGTTTCAAAAAACAATTGTTTTTAATGTTGAGTCTTAGACTAAAAGGGCCTTTAATCCCTTGATGCTCTTAAATAAGTAAATAGGGCCCACTCGGCATCAACCTGTTAGTGGCACGTGTCGGCATCAACCTGTTTACACATTGTGACCCACCAGTGGTACACGACCCTCAAGTATTTAGGTTTGAAAATCATATGGCCTAATTCATATGAAAAGAACATCCATAATATCGCCTTGACCACTATGATGGTACGTGGTTATTATCTCCATCGTCTTTGATTAATTCTCATATCATGATCTCATAAAACAAACTTCAGAATATGAAATCAAACTAAAATTAAGAATATACATAGTCAATTCATGAAACACTCATAAAACATGCATCATACTTTAATTTAAAAGCCTAAGCATGATACTAACATTGCATGGATGATATGATTGCTCAAACATGAATCCAAACTGAAATACTGAAATAGTCATATAAAATTCTAGAACTGAAATTGAAAATCTTTAAATTCAGTGAAAAACATACAACAATGAACATGGCTTGAATTTAAATAAGAACAGAAAGGTGTTCTAAAAATCACTTCCACCTTGTGACGCTTTCTTCCAAAATGTCGACAGCAATTCCCCCCACATACTAATGCCAATGAAGATCACCCAACTCAATTCCCCAATTTGAGAGAACTTCTTACACACACAAGAAGGGAAGATGGGAAGATGTGCCAAGAAGAAGGCTTAGAAAATAGGAGGCAATTTCAACTCTTATCTTTGGAATGAAGAAATTGAGAGCCTAGTGGGGTTTGTATAGGTTTTCAAAGGGAGAAAAATAGAAAGTTTTGAGTTTTTCTTTGAATAAAATACCCTAATTCTCCTTAATTTTTGTACTTCCTAATTTTTAGAGCAAAATGAGAATTTTTCAGATTTTTTTTGGATTTTAGAAATAATTTTCGAATTTAGAAACCTATTTTCGGTAATTTTCGTTATTTTTTCGTATTTTTCCAGTAATTTTCATATTTTTCCCGTAATTTTTGTATTTTTAATTTCAGATATGATCTGGGCCGTTAGATTGATCTCAGATCAATCAACAGAAATCGGAGTCTTCGATCTGGACCGTTGGATTTTCCTCGACGCATCAACAGTTTGCTGTTAATCCAACGCGGCTTTGATCTCAACCATCAAATGATCCTCGATCGCAGCACTGTTCGCGATTAACCAACATGGCTTTGATCTCGACCGTCGGATAATCAACGAACTCGATTTTGGCCGCACGATCATCTTTGAGTTTCGTACGCGGATCTCTGGCCGTTTGATCTTGATGATTCAGTGCGCTCGTGCGTGTGTGCGAATCTGATCATGGCCGTTGGATCGTGAGATTAGATTCTAGATCTACGATTCACAGTGTTTTAATTTTATTTTTGATTTTTTAGCCGAATTTCTTGCTTTCTTTTCAGATTTTTTTGCCAAATCTCTATCCCAATTGACTTTCTAATCCCGTTTTCATAAAAAATTGCACATATCCTTGTATTTTAGGCTATGATATCCCATGTCATGCATTACAATCATTTATTTTCTTCCAAAAATCCACTAAATTGATTTTTATTCTTCATTTGGGTAAACTATGACTTGCCAAAATTCTCATTCGTCAATTCCGTATGACTTTCTAAGTGAAAATTCAAATTTTATATGAACTTTTCGAGATGTTACAATCACCCTGGGGAACCCAGTACTATTCGTGAAAAGGAAGGATGGTTCTTTGCGACTGTGTGTCGACTATCGGAAGTTGAATCAAGCTACAGTAAAGAATAAATATCCTTTACCAAGGATTGATGACCTATTTGATCGATTACGAGGAGCCACTCATTTATTTAAAATTGATCTTAGGTCAGGATACCATCAATTGAGGATTCGAGAGTCTGACATTCACAAGACAACCTTTAGAACAAGATATGGACACTTCGAGTTCACCGTGATGCCCTTTGGTTTGAAAAATGCCCCGACAACCTTCATGGATTTGATGAACCGAGTGTTTAGACAGTACCTTGACCATTTTGTAGTAGTATTCGTGGATGATGTCCTAATCTACTCTCAGTCAGAAGCTGAACACTTAGAACACTTGAGGATTGTGCTATAAACCCTTGGAAGAAATCGATTATATGCTAAATTTAGTAAGTGCGAGTTTTGGATGAAAACTTTCAAGTTCCTAGGCCACATTGTATTAGCAAAAGGTATTGTTGTAGACCCGAAAAAGGTAGAAGCCGTCATGAACTGGAAGCAACCTAAGATAGTAACAAAAATCAGAAGTTTCTTGGGCTTGGCAGGCTACTACAAAAGGTTCATTAAAGACTTTTCAAGTTGGTAGAACTGATGACTAAGTTGACGAGAAAAGGAGTTAAGTTCCAATGGGATGAGAAATGTGAATGGTCATTCCAAGAACTGAAGCAAGATTGACTATGGCTCCTGTTCTAGTCACCGCAACACCTGGTGTTACTTACACACTCTATACTGATGCTTCGCTGAGTGGACTTGGAGCAGTGTTGATGCAGGAAAGACAAGTAGTTGCTTATGCTTCGCAACAACTGAAGGTCCATGAGAAGAATTACTCTACTCACGACCTAGAGCTAGGAGCCCGAGTGTTTGCTTTGAAAATTTGGAGACATTATCTTTATGGCGAGAAATTTGATCTATTCTTTGATCACAAGAGTTTGAAATACATTTACACCTAGAAAGAATTGAATCTCAGGCAACGAAGGTGGATGGAGTTTCTTAAGGATTATGATTTTCAATTGCACTACCATCTAGAGAAGGCTAATGTGGTGGCCGATGCCTTGAGTAGGAAGATCAACAAACAAGACGAGGAGAAAGGTCAGATGTACTAGTTGATCGAGGATTTTAGGCTGGGAGTGACCCTTAATGAAAAGGAAGCCTACCTTTACAATATGTCTTGCCAACCAGACCTGTTGCATCAGATCATAGATGAACGAAGGCAAGACAAGTGGCTCACTCAACTACTTGAAGGAGTTACACAAGGAAAACATGCTGACTTTAGGTTAGATACTGAAAATATCCTAAGATTCGAAAAAAGGATATGTGTACCTCAGCAGGACAAAGTAAGCAGGTCATACTTGATGAAGCCCATCAAACTAATTATACCATGCACCCTGGTGGGGATAAGATGTACCAGAACCTCAGGAAAACCTACTGGTAAGAAAGATTGAAGAGGGATGTAGCTAAGCATATCTCTAAGTGCTTAACATGTCAACAAGTGAAAGCAGAACATCAGAAACCCTCTGGAATATTATAACCACTCCCTATCCCTGAATGAAAGTGGGACAACATTGCCATGGACTTCGTCAGTGGTTTACCTAGAAACCAAAAAGGAGAAGATACTATTTGGATGATTGTGGATTGTCTGACCAAGGTAGCTCACTTCTTGCCAATTAGATGCACAAACCAAGTTAGTAAGTTGGGAGAAATCTATGTGAAAGAAATCGTCAGGCTTCATGGCATGCCCAAGACTATCATTTTTGATAGAGACACTTGCTTTACTTCACAGTTTTGGCAGAGTTTACTAAATGAAATGGGTACTAAACTCACCATGAGTACAAAATTTTACCCTCAGATGGATGGTTAGTTTGATTGAGTTATCCTGATTTTGGAAGATATGTTGAGATCTTGCGTTTTAGACTTCAAGGGGAAATAGAGCAAGTATTTACACTTGGTGGACTTTGCCTATAACAAAAGTTATCAGGCAAGCATAAAAATGGCTCCATTCGGGGCTCTCTATGGAAGACCCTACAGATCACCTACCGGTTGGGCTGAACTTGAAGATCAAGTATTAACTGGGCCAGACATGGTGGAAGAAGCAAGCAACCAAGTCAAGTTAATTCAAAGGAGACTGACTACTGCACAGAGTTGTCAAAAGAGCTATGTTGACAAAAGGAGAAGACCATTAGAGTTCTAAGTTGGAGACAAAGTATTTCTGAGGATCAGTCCTCAGAAGGGTATCAAAAGGTTCAGATTCAAAGGAAAGTTATCTCCAAGGTTTGTCAGACCTTTTGAAATACTTAGAAGAATCAGGGAATGTGCTTATGAGTTGGACCTACCAAACTGGATGACTTCAGCACATAACGTATTCCATGTAGCCATGTTGAGGAAATACGAACCTGACCCCTCTCACATTATTCATTGGGAGGAAGTGAATATTCAAGATAATGCTACCTATGAAGAAACATCAGTCAGAATCCTTGACCACAAGGTACAAAATCCAAAAACAAAGGATATCCCATTAGTGAAGGTATTGTGGAAACATCACGGGGTAAAAGAAGCCATGTGGGAACTCGAAAGTGAAATGAAGACCAAGTTCCCATTTCTGTTCACAAGGAATACCTAAATATGTACAAATTTTGAGGACGAAATTTTTCTAAGGAGGGTAGGTTGTAACATCTCAAAAATTCGTATGAATTTTGAAAATTTATTTAGAGAATTATACAGAATTTATGGATGAAAAATTTGGTAAGTCCTAGTTTAGTCAGATAAGGAATAAAATCAATTTAATGGATTTTTGAAAAAATATATATGAATATAATGTATATCATGGGATATCATAGCCAAAAAAATACAAGGATATGTGCAATTTTTTATGAAAACAAGATTAGAAAGTTAATTTGGATTAAGATTTGGCAAAAATCTGAAAATAGAACATGAAATTTGACTGAAAATATAACTCAAAATGCATCCAACGGCTGCAAACCATCGATCTGAATCCAATCTCGCGATTCGACGGCCGCAAGATGATTCGCACCAACATTTGAGTGCACAGGATAACAAAGATCGAACGGACAGAGATGATCAAGGACGATCGGACGGTCGCGATCAAAGCTGTGAAATCTTGATCGCGAAGTCGCACAATGCAACTTTGCGTGCGCCAATCTCGACCCTCTGATCTGATCCATGTGCGTGTCTCGAGGACGATCTGCTGTGTTGGAAAAAATGCAAAAAAAATTGACGAAAAATTAGCCGAAAATTATTGAAAGATTGAGATAAATACCAAAAATTGATTTTTAAATTTTGAAAAAAAATCCCAAAATACTTATTTTCTCTTATAATTAGGAAATACAAAATTCTAGAGAATTTAGGTATTTTACTCCAAGAAGAACTCAAGGTTTTCTATTTTCTCCCTTTGAAAATCTATATAAACCTCCCTAGGCTCTCACTTCCCTCATTCCAAAAATAAGAGTTGAAATTTTATCTTATTTTCTCTTAGCCCTCTTCTTGGCACCTCTTCTTACCTTTCTTTCCTCTCTCTCTTGTGTGTGAGAAGTTTTTCTCTTGGGTTGGAAAATTAATTTGGGTGATCTTTGTTGGCACTAATATGTGGGGGAATTGCTACAGAAATTTCTGAAGAAAGTGTCGCAAGGTGGAAGTGATTTCTAGAACACCCTTATGTTCTTATTTAAATTTATGACATACTCATTGTTTGTGTGTTTTTCACTAAAATTAAAGATTGTCAATTTTAGTTTTAGAATTTTAAGAGTTTATCTCAGTTTTTCAATTTTGATTCATGTTTAAGCAATTATATCATATATGCTATGTTAGTATCATACTTAGCCTTTTAAATTAAAGTATGATGCATGTTTTATGAGTGTTTCATGAATTGATTGTGTATATTTTGAATTTTAGTTTGATTTCATATTTTGAAATTTATTTTATGAGATCATGATATGAGAGTTAATCTAAGACGATGATGATAATAACCATGTACCATCATAGTGGTCAAGGCGACGCTATGGATGTTCTTTTTATATGAGTTAGGTCATATGATTTTCAGACCTAAGTACTTGAGGGTCGTGTACCACAGTACCTTGTGAGTCACCATGTGTAACGGGTTGATGCTGACACGTTCCACTAACGGGTTGATGTGAGTGGGCCCCGTTTACTTAGTTAAGAGCATCAAGGGATTAAAAACCCTTCTGATCTAAGACTTGACTTAAACAAATTGTTGATTGAAATGCCCAATGATTGCAAGTGTCTGAATTATGATTGTGTTATGAGTTTGAATATGAAAGATGGTTGTTCCAAAAGGATCCACTAGGCTATGTGCTCACTCCTTCCTTTCTTATTTTTTTAGGAACGTAAAACCTATGAAGCAGTTAAACATGGATAGTTCTTAGAAAGTTTCTACCTTACTATTTTTAAAATTTTTAAGGGCATGTTGCCCAAAGTTTAAATCTTTTCTACTGAAAAGTATTTTGAAGTTTTCTGCTATAATGATTAGTTTTGAGAAGTTTAGTATTTTCAATTCTTTCTATTATGAATAAAATAGTTTGAATTTTTTCTCTCTTTTAATTTGCCTTGATTTTATTAAAGTGAAAATTTTGTATTCTTGAATTTGTATACAAAACACGAGATATTGAAAAAGAGAAGAACAAGTGTGTGTCACTTGTAAAGTAACACTGGCCCGACCCGCCAGTTGGTTAAGTCCACTATCAAGAGAATGGTGGTTGTATCTAATGCTTAAAGATACGGGGGTTGGGGTGTTACATTCATCCTAGAACCAATCCTATAACCATATCACTTTACAGAATGGCTCTAGTGGAACTGATCGAGTTGAAGTCTCAACTAGGGGAACTCAGGGAGAGATGCTTCATCAAGTGAATCACCCTGGGGAGCTCTCGTACTAATTGTGAAGAAGAAAGATGGTTCCATGAGACTATGTGTCGATTATCGAAAGCTGAACCAGGTTACCATAAAGAACAAGTACCCATTACTGAAGATTGATGACCTATTTGATCAATTGAAAGGAACCACTCAATTCTCAAAGATTGATCTTAGGTCGGGATATCACCAACTAAGAATCAGGGAGTCTAATATACACAAGAAAACCTTTAGGACATGATATGGATACTTTGAGTTCACCATGATGCCCTTTGGTTTGACCAATGCCCCAGCAGCATTCATGGATTTAATGAACTGAGCGTTTAGACAATACCTTGACTAGTTTGTGGTGGTATTCATGGACGACAAGCTGATTTACTCTAAGTCAAAAGCTAAACACTTAAAACACTTGTAGATAGTGTTGGAAACCCTCAAAAGGCACCAATTATATGCCAAGTTCAGCAATTGTGAATTCTAGATGAAGACGGTCAAGTTATTTGGTTATGTAGTATCAGTAGAAGATCTAGAGAAGGTAGAAGCTGTCATGTAGATACATAGAAGGTGGAAGCTGTTATGGACTGGAAACAACCAAATAGAGTTACAGAGATCAAGAATTTGTTAGGCCTGGCTGGATACTATAAGAGATTCATCCAAGACTTTTCCAAACTAGTAAAACCTATGACCAAGTTAACAAGAAAAGAGTTAAATTCATTTGGGATGAGAAGTGCAAACAATCATTCCATGAACTGAAGAGGAGATTGACTTCGACCTCGCTCTTAGTCATTCCAACCCAAGTAGTCGCTTATGCTTTGCAACTTATGTCCTGTATATCCTGTATATGGATGCTTCACTGAGTGGATTAGGAACAGTTTTGATGCGAGAGAAGAAAGTAGTCGCTTATGCTTTGCGACAACTGAAGGTCCATGAGAAGAATTATGTAATACTCTTAACATCTTGTACTTAATGAAATGAAAACTCAATATCAATTAGATGAAATTTGGGTGAGAAATGAAATTGGATTCATTTTAGGAGCAAACATGGCAGGTCCAAAATCTTCATTTAGTGACCCTTAGGACCTCAAAATGACCTAAAATTTTATGAGATGACACGAACTAATCAACTAGAAAATATCTAAAAATTACTACAATTGGCCAAGAATTAGGATTTCATTTGCCTAATACCCATTAGGAGAGTTAAAATTAGGAAAGTAAATGAAATGAAAATCACCCTAGTCAAATAATGGTTTGGAAATGTGTATTAGTCTATAATGAACACAAAAATATAGATCAAAGACCTTAATTCCTAGTAAATAATAAGATATGAATTTTTATTAAGTTCATGTGAACCCATGAATACATGACCAACCACAAATGATCTTGTGCACCCATAATCCATAACTGACCCTTACATGTATGTGTGTGTGTGCACATGTGACAAAGAGAACCTTCTAAAAATATAGTGTTTGTGCAAATACAAACCCTAGCCACCACCCTTGGCACATGATCTTGTTCATATTAAAGATCAAAATAAAAAATGGAAGGTTTCCATGATCACACCAAACTGCCAAATCAAGGAGATTCACATGCAGTTAGGCCAAAATACACTTTGTGGTGCACCAACCCTAATGGAACCAAGATTAGAAGCTTTCTTACTAACATCTTGACTTGATTTGCTTGATGATTCATATGCCCAAACCGTGGAAACAAATTGAAACCATAAACCCTAGGGTGTATGCTCCCATGACACCACTAAGGAAATGATTCCATGAATTGTATGTGTGATGCCCAAGCAAATGTATTAATTAGGAAACATGTCATGAGCATAAAACCTGATCTAGATGGACATCCAAGATGATTTAGAAGTTTTCCTAAATCTGATTTGTGTTCACACACATAAAGGAAACAAAGAAGGATACAAAGATTTTGTGGAAATGAGATCAGGAAACCCTAATGAACACACTTGCCTTATTCTATGCAAATCGTCCTCTTATGTATGGAATGTTGCTCAACTTGTGAGGTGCCCAAGCTGCCCAAGACATCCTCCCTTGTCCCTTGACAATCTATATAAACCCCCTTGTGCTCACTTCTTCATCATCCCAAAACAAAGAGTTGACACTTCATCTTAGCTTGTTGTAGCCCTCTTGTTGTCCCTTTTTCCTCTCTTGTGTTCTTGAGTGATTTGCAGAGAGAAGTTAGGATTTTTAGATTTTTTTTGCATTCTTGAAGTTGCTGGTTGTTCTTGAAGTGCATAGAAGAAGGGAACCTCTACCGAATTTTCTACAAACAAGCAACTAAGGTGGATAATATTTCCTACACTTCTACTTTACTAGTTTGGGTTACTAGCATGTTTATGCATCTTTTATTTTTAATTTAGTATGTTTATTTTCAGTTTCCTACATGTTTGATCATGATTAAGATTTGGATTATCATGTATGCATGTTTTAAGTATTCATGACACCATGCCATGCCTAGTTTTCATGCTTAAGTTTAATTTGAATTGTGAAGCATGCTATGTATTGTTTTCATGCTTTTTGAATGTTTTATTTTTAATTTTACTATTATGATTTTGGATTCATGAATATGTGAGAATTAAGTTTAAGACTTTGAAGTTTATAAACCACTTACTGTCATAGTAATCTAAATGATGATATGAGTGTTCTTTACATGTATTAAGTATATATGGGGCTCATCACTATGCGTGGATAGGTATAACTCAAAATACTTGGAATGTGGACATGAGATCATTATTCCAATGGAATATGACAAGATGAATTATCTTTCCATCCAAGAGTGGAGTATTTTGATAAGAACATCAAGGGACTAGAACCCCTTTTAGTCTTAATGTCAACAATAACCAAAGATGTTTGAATCGCCTAATTGTTTAAAAATGTTTGAATTTGGATGTGCTTTTGATTTGAATTAGTAACTTAGTTGTTTATAGAATGATCTACTAGGCTATGTGCTCACCGCTTCCTCTTTTATTTTTAAGGAAATTGATGAGGACTACTGAAAATTTAGATAGGGTTTTAAATTTGGAAAGTTTATATGTAAGGGCATGTTGCCCAAATTTTGATTATTTAAAATTAAGATTTTCACTGAATTTAATTTTTAATTTGAGTTATGTACTCTTTTGTTATTTGAAATTCAAGTATGTACTTCTTTATTATTTTATTGAGTCAATAAAGATTAAAGATTTTCTTTTATCTCCCATGTAATAGTCTTATTAAATTAAAGTTAAATTGTTTAGGTTGTGTGCTCATTATGAATTAATAAGACTTGTGATAATTGAAATAAGATGTAACAACTTGAACCCACTATGTACTGATATTGCCTCCAGCTTAGCCACCACTGACTAGGTGTAGGGTTTTGTTCTTGGCAAGACTCAAACCTGAGTCTCCCAAAAGCGCTCGACACTAGTAACCACTCATATATGCACTCATAGCCCAGTCTCAACTTTGAGGTCCAGCTGATGTGGGATTATTACAATCCACCCCCCTTGGAAGCCATCTTGTCCTCGAGATGGACATCCGTTATGCCCAAAGCTTGCTCTGATACCATTTGCAACAAACCGGGCGCACTACATACTATATTATCCCCACCTTAGACACCACTGGTGTAACACCCCGCCTCCCAAGTCCCACCTTCCACGTCATCTGACGATTCAATTCTATTTGATCAAAAATCTTGGGATACCCAGGGGACAGGTCCGTGCTACATTTTCTTCTTCTTAGACCCAAATGCATTAGGGTTCCTGTGTACATTAGTTTATGTACAAAAATAACATCATAGTAAAGATGATCCTTCATGTGTTCATTTAACAATTCCAAGTACAGTATTCCATTACAGCGAAAAATAAATTTAAAGCTGAAAATACATGAGTTCACTTGGGCCTATTTGCCCTACATTAAAATA
>JAJIYU010017940.1:0-11431 GCA_030144865.1 Tinospora cordifolia | reverse complement strand
GCATTAAAAATTATAATTAAATTAACATTTTTTTTTGACTCAATGTTGACTCGAACGCTCAATGACATTGGGTGCCTACCTTCTCTTAAAATTTTTAAATATAATTTTTTTTACTATTTTTTAAATTAAGTATTCTTTTTAAATATTTAGATAACTACATGTAATTTTTATTTAGATGTAAATAATTTAAATTATATTTTATAGGTAAAGAAATATATATTTTATAAATTTATTATAAATAGTTTAAATAATAAATTGATATGATTACGAGTTTTATAAAATAGATTATAAATTATTATATAAAATAGTCTAATAGATAAAAATTTAATGAATTAATAATAATAAATTATTAATGTAATAAAGACATTAAACTGTTGAATAATATAACCATTAAATATATTAAACTGTTGTAACAAAGACATTAAACTGTTGTAAAAAATAAAAAAATCACGCCAAAATAATAGGGCGGAGATTCAACTCAATGTATATTTGTAATTCAACGCCAAAATAATACTGAATTGGAGATAATTAAACCTTATTATAATTGACCACAGTTTTTTTCTATAGATATGCATATTAAATGTACATTTAATACTTTCTTACAGTGATAGATTACCACAGATATAATATTAAAGTATATTTAATTATCTTATATGATGGATTATCTTGAATCATTATGTCTTTGTTATAGTTTGAGACAATTTAATAATGTATAATGATTAAATACGCTTTTAGTGTTTTAATATTTGTCATTTTAATGTTTTTTTAGTTTTAATCAGAACCGTTGATGTAACGATCGTCTTAAATAAGAATACAATCTGACGACAGTAACAATCTAGAGAATGGCTTAGAAGACAAAGCATCATCTGACGGCGTCAAGTGTTATGTCCTCACATACGATCTACCCCACCGAATTGTTCCACCAAATAAAGTAAAAAACCCCGCGCAGCTTTTGAAATCTTCGCTCCACCTCTCTCTCTCTCTCTCTCTCTCTCTCTGTGGCATCTATATGTAGATGCAGGAACAGTGGATGTGACGTAAGAATCGAGAGTGAGATCGGGAGAGACAGAGAGGGAGAGAGGAGGTTCAAAATCTGATGAAGAGAAGAACCCTAAAAAGAAGCATTACCAGGAGCAGCAGTACCGGAAGAAGAAGGAGAGGAGCGACTGGAAGCAAGAACATAATGGAGGGATCATCACTTGCGAGGCATTTGACGATGCAGCTCGGCCACGTCTCTCTCGTTCCTCTTCACCAGCAAAACGCTTCTTCTTTTTCTTCTGATCCTTCTTCTTCTTCTTCTTGCATTTATAATAAGCCGCTAATCGAAGATCAACGACACGATCAGCAACTGCTACAACACATTTCTTCTTCTTCTTCTGTCTCTCTCGGCCTTGATGCCGACGATGTTGTCGAAGACAAGGATTGCATTCTCAGTCAAGACTTCTTCTGGTAGTTTCTTCTTCTTTTTTTTTTTTTTAAATTATTCTTTTACGCCTTACTTTTACGATGTTATTAGTTTTTCAGCTACCCTTTATTTATTTTATTTTTTCCTTTTATAGTTTGCAAATCCTATTAATCTTTCTTGCATTCTTTTTATGAGAAGATATACTTTTTAAATTATTTACCAATTTGTTCGAATCGATGAGGTTTTGGTGTGATTCTAATTAAATTTTGGTTGGTTTGGCGAAGTACCCCTGATTATATTACTCCAGATGGACAGCAAATTTCCAACAATTTGGATTGCAACAAGGTAAGAGTTTATACTTTTAAAAATCTAGTGTAGATCGCTTTGTGTCTGTTTGATGGTGAATATGGTTATTATTGTTGCATTAATGTTTTGCTTGCTATTGCAGGAGAATATTCAATGCCCTAAATCGCCAGAAAAGCTAACCACTGTTGGTAAAAAGAGGTACAGACCTGGTAGGTTGGTTTTGATGGCATCTAGTACTCTCAAGTTGTTTTTCTTTTTTTTTTTCTCCGTTTTTATTCGTCTTGTTATTATTACTAGTTTAACGGGAGTTCGATGGTTTGAATGTCAAAAATAGATGTATTTGTTTGATCTAAGGGGCTTTGACGGACTTTTGATTCCAGATCTTAAACTGATAAAAGCTCTTAGAGGTGAAATCAGCGCTTGTTTCCAGTTAGGAGTAGTACTGGTCTGCATGATACAGAACATAATTATTTGGACCCAAGAAGAAAAAAAACAAAAGATGAGGCTTGATTGCTTAATTATTTACTTATTATGTTAGCACTTAATTTTTACTGAAGAGGAAACACATGTTACAATAGCCAAGGAATGCTACACATCCCACTTATGGGCTTGATTTTCCTTGGTCCAATGGTCTAAGTGAGCTCGTTCTCAGGTCTTAACATTTGTCTAAACAATCTTGATCATAAAGAGTATTCTTTTGTCACAGGATTTCTAGCTATAACACCCAATGGAAACTGGAAATCTTGAACAGAGGTTTCAATTTTTAGTGCCTTGTGTTCGAGGTTTTCTGGAGAATGGGATATCAGGGAATGAGGATTATGCCAGCTTGAGTGTGTTTCCTGCAATTAAGACCAAATATGATTTATGGCCTTTCCAAGTGATTTAAGGCATAGGTTGATGGTTGTAAATGCTTTAAACAGATGATTTTGTTTGTTTTTATCCTACAGAAAAAAAACTTTTAGCAATGGTTTTGAGCTGTTCATAGCTCTCTTAACATTTCTTGTCAAGACAAAAATTTGCCGTAATGTTGCTAACTTGCCATCCCATCTTCTGAAGCTAATGGTGTGGCATGTTTGCATAAACATTTTCTGAAAGGAAAACTAAACCTTTTGTTTGTTATTTGTTTTTTCCTTTTTATTTTGTGGGTCAGTTTTTTCTCTTTTCACTATTTCTTACTTGCTCAACATGTCTGACTGTCTTGTGGTTTGCATGCATTTTCTCCTCAGATGGTTTGACAGCAATAAGCCATGAGCAAGTGGTAGAGCTTGCTTCAGATATTTTTGGATCGCCAGTCATTGAAAAACCATCTGTAGCTGTAACAGAAAAGAAGCAGAACTATGTTTCACAGTCAGCTGTGGCTTTACGCTGCCGTGTTATGCCTCCACCTTGCATCAAAAATCCATATTTGGGAGAATCTGTAGAAATTGACGTTGACCACTTTGGAAATCAAAGATCAAAATCTATAGGTAAAAGTTGCATGTTCCATGTAGATTTTTCTGAAATACGTTTTTAGATTTTTGGTTGCCAGTTGACTGTGTTTATCATCTCATGCGATGTTAAGAGTCCTCTTGATTATTGATTTCATGAAAAACAATTTACAGACATGGATTTTCAATACTTTTTGGCTTTGTAAGATGGCAAACTCAGCATGAGGTTAGTTGAATACAAATTCAGCAATTTTATCTAGTTTTCTTGGAATTTGCAAGGCATGAAGACAAATATTTGTTCAAATGCAATCAGTTCAGACACCTATAGGATGCTTTTGCTCTCTCCACAATTAATATTTGAATATATAAGCAAACACCATTGTTCTTGAGGGTCTATGCATATCAATCGTAACTCCTGATAAGAATTTATTGTGAAGGGTCATAGTCTAATAGTCAAATAAAGCATTGCTATTTTTAGGCATAAGAGCCAGTAATTCGCAAAAAGGACTGGCTGATAGCTTAAATAATCAGATAATAATGTCTTAAAAATATCAAATATCTTATGTTTTCCATTTTGTCAAATTTTCTTTTGGAGGCCAAATAACTTTATAATCCCTTGCATCTAAAATTGAAGTTTGCTTCCGGTACTAGTTGTATACAGATGAAGCTTCTGTCTTACCATACAGTCTGATATCTAGATAGGTTAACTCATTTACCTCTTATATGTGAGCAAATTTGCTAATAAATAAACGAAGAATTTCTTGTTTTCCTTTCTTCATCTGAATTCCTCCATTTGATGTTGTCAGCTGCGGGTTTTTTACCCAACATTGCTAGTGGAGAAGGTCTATCAAGATACAGAACTGATTTTCACGAGATAGAGGTGATACATGGACTCAAGAAATTTTTTTCTTACATCATTTTTTTTCAAGTTTCATTGAACCACGGCTCAGTGCTCCTGATTTATTTCAATATCTTAAGATCTAAGAAAATGGCAGTGTTCTTTTTGTTTCTATTTCATGTTTAGCAAATTGGCTATGGGAACTTCAGCCGTGTTTTCAAAGTCTTGAAAAGGGTTGATGGTTGCATGTATGCTGTGAAACATAGCATCAAGAAGTTGCTCCTAGACAATGATAGGTACTCTCTTGTCCTCTGTACCTAAATATATTGCTTGGTTGAGTTACTTATATGGTCAAATTTTCAGGAGACAGGCATTAATGGAGGTTCAGGCTCTAGCAGCTATAGGTATGTAGCCGATGTTTTAATTAAACTCCCTTGGCACCCCCATCACTCTTTTTTTGGCACACCCTCCCCTTTGCCCTTTTTAAAATCTCTATACCTGTTACATTATGCTCTTTTTTAGGATCTCATCGAAACATTGTTGCCTACTATACATCTTGGTTCGAAAATGATCAACTCTACATCCAGATGGAACTCTGTGATAGAAGCCTATCCATCAACAGATTTTCACGTGCATGGACAGAGGGAGAAGTCTTGGAGGTCATGTATCAGGTTCTTACATTTGTACCCAATCTATTTTAGGGAATTGTACAATGATTCACATGCTTTGCATTGTTCAAATAACTGAATGATTATGCGAAAGGGTTCAAAAATTAGTCAAGCTCCCTACTTTATGCTTCACCCCTTTTCAAACTCTTTCTTTCAATCCTCCCATCTTTATTTTTCCCTCTCTTTTTGAGGATTATTCGTTCTTTTTATTATTCCTATTGATGAATGTTGTTTGCCAAGATATCTTCAGATTGGGAAGGCATTGCAATTCATACATGAACAAGGGATAGCCCACTTGGATGTGAAACCAGAAAACATTTACGTCAAGAAAGGTATTTATAAGCTTGGTGATTTTGGTTGTGCAACACGTATTGATGGGACCTTGTCTGTTGAAGAAGGCGATGCACGATACATGCCTCAAGAAATTCTAAATGATAAGTATGACCATCTCAATAAGGTTGATATCTTCTCGTTGGGAGCTGCCATTTATGAGCTTGTCAGGAGGTCACCTTTGCCAGAGTCAGGGTCTCAGTTCTTAAACCTTAGAGAAGGAAAGATTCCTCTCCTTCCTGGACATTCATTGCAATTTCAGAACTTATTAAAGGTATGACATGGGTTCTATAATGACCTGATCTTTCTCTTTTTATGGGTAAAGTTTTATGCCTTTTTATTATGAAATGGATTCGTTCCTGCTGGATTGGCCATGCATTTACTTTTAACAACTCAAACCATGTAGTTTATGTGATCTTTGCTCATGTACATGAAGTTATCCCACCTAAGAACCCAATCAGAAATGGAAAATCCTTTTGCGAATGGAGATGCATTTATCCATGAACCAGCCTTTTCTTTTATCTCCTCCCAAAGCTGAAACTTAGTTTTGGTATCATTGTGGAAAATCCTATTATTCCATTCCAGCCAAATTGTCCAAAGTGTAGGAATGAGGGCAATCCTGCCAGCTCCTATTTGATCCAAGGAGGGAGGTGGAGACAGGTTTTGAGATATAGCCTCCTGCAGAAGCTGAATGCTTTGAAACCTGCGCTCAGAAAAAACTAAACGAACACCCCCACATCCTCCTAGCAACTGGACATCAAAGGAGTATGTGCTCTAAATAGTCCACTTCTTGAAGACATAGAACACGGCTGGATGTTGAAGGAGTATACGCTCTAAATAGTCCTCTTCTTGAAGACATGGAGCACACGTGGATGTCAAAGGAACATGTGAATATGTGCTCTAAATAGTTCCCCTTCTTGAAGACATAGAACACAACTATGCGGGGAGATGCTTCCATTTGGACTTCTTTGCAACATTTTCCTGCCTTAAGCTTCTCATGTTCAATGCCCACCTAAACATGATATGTTGGGTGGGACATTGGACATATGGCCCGAGATATGAGAAATAACATTGGGAAGAAGATTTTGGAAAGATTTTCTACAGAAGGGATTTGACAGAATTTCCTAGAGGCTTCTACACTCCAGTGGAAGCTGTCAGGGTTTGTGAAATTGTGGCTCTAATAAGCATGTTTAAGAGTTTCAATTTCCCCCAACTCATGTCCCATTGGAGGGTCCTAGGGAGGTGAACTTTTCTTGATGTAGAAGGTATGTGACCCAAAGAATGATTTGTAGCTAAAGTGGACAAAATGGGTTGGTTGTTTAATCTGGATACACAGTGAGGGTTTGTTTGGTATGCACCATAGGATCATGCTACTTTGAGGATTAGGTTAGAAAATTGGACAGGATTAAATAGAATTGAATGAAAATAAAGTAATTTGGTGTTTGTAAGATATGATTTTTTTTTTAATATATATAATAGAATGAGATAAAATTGAATAGGATAAAAGGATATTAAAATAAGGCAATGTGGTGTTTGGTGCAAGCTGCCATAATTACAAATAAAAATAAAAACTAAAACAGAAGTAAAATGCAAAAGAAGTTTGGTTTGCTTCTACTATAAAGCAACACTAGCAGTTTCACTGGTTTTGCAACAGTGAGTCTGGTCTTTATTTTTTGAAGGTTTTTAGTTCCGATTGAAATCAGTTTGTTGAAGATTAAAAAAATCAGTTTATCCGTGATTGAAATTGGATGCTTTTTCTATTTCTTTTTTTTTTTTATATAAGTTTTTTGTTTTTAAAGTTTTCTAAGAAGTTGAGGAAGAAGATTTAAGGAGGAGGAATATGGAAAAAAAAAAGAAAAGAAAAGAAAACATTGTTGACTTGGGTTAAAACAATCCCATAAGAAGAGGATTCAAAAGTGGACCTATTCTTCTTTCTGTTCCTATCGTTTTTACAGTCAAACAAGGGAGTAGGATTAACACTAATCCTTTCTCATGATATGTAGGCTGCCAAATGGACTTTAAGGGTAGGGAAACATGTCAGCTAGTTTTAGACTGTCCAACCTCCTATCCTCCCACGAATGAAAGTTGTGAACACTCCATCTTGGAGCTCCAAATGAGGTGCCACAAGAGGCACAAGTGAGGGGATGAACTTCCAAGGAGATCTATATGTTGAATGGGGTTGTCTTAACACGCCTTCAAATGACAATCTACCACGCGGACTTGCTATAACCTATGCCCATAATGTGAGGATTTTCATAAGCCTCCAAGTCCACTTATTGCATAGTGGCACATTTCTCATTGATATATTCCCGGTTCCAAGGTGATTCTCCATAACTTTGAACAACCTTCAACTGAAACATACATGATACGTGAGGTCTTGCCAGCTTGTTTATCCCCTCAAAAAGGCACTTAATTTCCTTCTCAATTTGCATTTCCATTAATCAAGGGTGGACGACATGCCTAATGAACAACCACCTTGTTAGCAAGGCTAGGAAGAGAGTAGTATGTCATGTTGATACCAACCATTTGACTATTTAAAAGGTTAACTTTCAAAAATCTCACTGAATCCATGTAAGATGTTCAATGCATGCATTATACTGTCTTTCTCTCAGAAGAGTGTTGTTGTCAACATATTGTAAATGAGAGATACCCACTTTGTCCTCACCAACCAGGAACCCTTTTGCTAGTGAGAATTAGAACGCTTGAGGCATTAGCCTGCTCAACCCATCTGCCTGAGCCCTTGCCCACTGTAGAATTTCTCCCCTGGTAGACCATTGATAACTATAGTGTATGTGACCAAAAAAGTAGTCCGACACATCTGTGAAAGCCATATTTGCCTGAAACCTTTTTGCTTTAGGATTATATTCTGGAAAACCCTACTCTACTAAATCATTAGTCTTTACAGAGTCCACTTTGTGAACCACATCTAGAATCTCTCTCCCCCACAAATTCAAACTGATACGATTCAATTGTCTGGTGTGATATACATGTATTCTTGATAGTAGCACCTTTGATATGATGTTATAGAAATTGGTGCTTGTTAAATCTGCTTGTAACATCTAAAAGAAGTGAAGGGCAATGAAAATTTTTATTGGGTAAATATTTTTCTGTTTTCTTCCTCCATCTGAAGTGAAACTATAATCTCTAGAATAATATAAAAACAAACTTGGCTTATAATTTGAAGAGCTTAAACCTCGTTTGAAAATATAGGTTGATTTCATATATTGAGCAGATGTTAAATAGACCTAAGAAACAAGCTGTAATACAATTTTTTGATTCTCTATTATGGCTTGTGTGCTTGTTAGTTTCTCATTGAATTTCTTTTGTTGTTTCTGTTATTAACTTGTTTTTGTTGATTATGATGTCTCTTTATACTCAGGCAATGGTAGATCCAGACCCAGTTCGTCGGCCTTCTGCCGCCGAGCTAGTTGAAAATGCTATCTTTGACAAGTTTCGTAGAACCTAAAGAACCTGCGATCATGGGAGGTCTTATTTTGGCAAGGATCTAAAGCTCGATGGCTATGGATTACTTCTGCAGGGTGGTTTTGTTAATGTAATCGGGCAGGAAAAAGAAGGAAAAAAAAATTTTGTGGGCAATTTTGAGTCTCTTGATTGGCCTGCATTTAATGTTGTTTGCTCTAATTGTTGCACCAATTTTGTTGATAAGTGGAGCAAGTTTTGTGTAAAAAAAAAAAAGAAAAAAGAAAAATAACATGGGAAGATGTATCATTTTGTGAAGGTATTAATACAAAGTCCACCCTACTTGTTTTCGAAGAAATGCTCTTCAAGTCCAAGGGTGATTCCCTAGATTCACCATTTTGACTGAACTATAATTTTAATAGTTTGGGCTATTATATTGAGCTTCATTTATCTTTGTCAATGAATTGGACTTATTTTATGCATAATGAGAATTGAACTTGGAAACTTCTACTAAATTACCTTAGAGCTCCCTTTGATTCTCTTGAGCCAATTACATACTATTTAAAAATTACAAAAGGTGATGATATTGATGATGAAGGAATTAGGGAAGATTCAACAAAAGATGACAATAAAATGAGTGTTTTTTTTTCATATATGTATAAGGGCCAACATGCAATGAAATATACAAGCCATTCATATTTTATTCATAATTTGTTATTTCTTTTTTATTTTTCTTGGGTATTTTGTTTATTTAAGCCTTACTCAAAAGCACTCTTCTAAGCCAATTTTCAAATGAGTCCAGAAAATCAAAATTTTCTAATGTATAAATTTTCTCCACCAGGTTAACAAGTATAGAGGGGTTCACATAATGTTAAAAATGGCCTTAACCTACAGAACTAAGCAGTAACTATTGGCATAAAATTTATATAAAGCAAGCATTCAAATATTTATCCTACATTCATTGTGAAGGTACTCATAAGGGGTTTAACACTAAATTATAGGTAGTTTATTTTATTTTTTGTATATATATATTTGAAATTCATACACATAATTATCAAGTTGCGATAAATCCTCAGCAGAAGTAGAAAATCACTTGAAGATTTTTGAACTTTATCTCACTGATATTGCAGCAAACATGCAAGTAAAAAATATCCATCTGATTTTCCTGTATGGGCTGGACTGGTATCATCCCTCCCTTTCATTTAAGGAAGGCAATAATGTCATAAACAATTTTTAACTATACATAGAATTAATCATAGTTATATAATAATTAATAAATATCACATTATTAATCAAGAAATAATAACAAACTAAAATAAAGGAGATCATTAAATGTCTAATATATTACTTAGTAATCTTCCATTCATTCACCTGGCATCATAGTTATTATATGTAATTTCATCTACATATTAATCATTGCTTAATTATCATCTAGGGAACTAATGGCAAATTTTATCAAAGGATAGACAGTACCCAAAAAAAAAAAAAAAATTAATGTGAATGGGAGAGTAAACCTGTTTCTATATAATTAATCTACTAATTTTAATATTGACCAGTTCTTACATGTGTCCACATAAAATGTGTCATAAAGGTAAGTTCTTGAAGTCTCCCTATAAAACACATAGTTGATTTAATCCTAATTAACTTTTTTTTTTCTTGATAAGGGTAGGAGGAGAGAGGATTTTGACCATAAAACTTATAATTGAAGAATGTGACTACTTGCTAATTAACCTGTAACTGTAACCCTAACAAATAATTGAAGGTAAACTCATCAATAATAGATCTTTAGTATTTTCACTTGATACCGATGCATTAACGTTAATTTTGTTATGTCTTATATGTTATAAGATACTGTCTTTTTTACAAGTCATTAAGTTTGACTGACCTTAACTTAGACTACTGGACCTACTGGCGATGCTCACACTAATAAAAATTTTTAATTTTACTTTAAAAAAATAAAAGAATTTTTTAAAATTTGCCTCTATGACACATTTTACGTGAGTGCCTATAAGTCCAATATTAGGTAAACTTGTAGGCTTTTGACATATATTTATAGATTCTACATTTTAATTCCCAAAAAGAGCCATGGGAGGGACATTTTATGTCTGAACCACGTGCTCTCTATATGCAAGGACAAAGGGCGGGCCAGGGGTGAATAGCACACATGATGTGCATGCAAAATATTAATAATGCTCTCACCATCCGTGAATTCCAAACTGCCACCCTGCCGACAAGCCATGAAGACGCCAAAACTTATAGTTACTTAACAGATTTGATAAGTCTCATGACACCACATATAAATAAATAAATAAATAAATAAATAAATAAATAAATAAATATATATATATATATATGAAAAGCTGTTTCTAATATTATGCAGTGGTACTAGTACTATTTTTGGTGTTTTATTAAAAATATATATATATTATATATTTTCTTCTTCCTCAAAAGATGGCTCCCTGGAAAAAAACCAAGACTTTTCTGCAACTTTCTTGTCTTGTTTCCCACATTCCTGTGCATATGTTCCATGCTTTGTCCCATCAACATGCTATCCTACCCAAGATAGAGGAGACCCTGCTGGCTCTGGGCACTTCTATCATTATTTACGAAAGCATTAGGGTTATAAACTAGTAGTACTAATGCCCATTGATTCTAGGTGTATATGTATGGAAGAAAAACAAGTTCTCTCGATTACAACTTCTCTTTTGTATGTACTTCATCACTAGCTAGTCATTAAATAAGCATATATAGCTCTATCCTCTCTTTTACATAATATATATTTTTATACTATTGTACTGGCCAGATCCTTTTATATACACATTCATACATACATACATACATACATACATATATATACATACATATAAATATATATATACACATGCTCGCGCACATGAGAATGCTACATAAACTTCATTTTAAATATCAAACGTCACAATATACACTTATAGATACGCATTACGAGGTATATATATTACATTTTTCATCAAGCAACATAAATATATGCAACATCATATGTTGTAGTATTTGCTGTTCA
>JAJIYU010017939.1:0-11447 GCA_030144865.1 Tinospora cordifolia | reverse complement strand
TGAAATATTGGTGGAGTAAACTCAACTTTGAGTTTGAGAAATAAATCACATATTAATTGATTGAAAAAAAAGAAGAACCTAGAAGCTGTGAAAAAGGGAAAGAAGAAAAACATCGCGGTTGGGCGATTTGGGTGAAGGGATCAAAACCAAACGTTGTTGCGTTCGTGTGTGAGCAATAGAGTAAGGAGAAGGGAAGATGCAGTTGCAATTGCTACATCCACGTGCGAACTGGAAAAAAAGCGCTAGCTGGTGCGATTCATGCGAAGGAGAAAGAAGAACGGAGAAGCTGGTGCGTTCTAGGGCTTGATGAGTGAAGAACAAAATCCAGTTGTGAAAGAAGAAAAGAGCGCATCTGCATTCTGCTGGTTTGGATGAAGAGGAACAACAAAGAAGAAAAAGGAAGATAAGGAGAATAAGAAAACACAAAACCAAGTTTGGTTCGCGTTCTACGCTCACAATCATTAGGGCATCTGTAATACTCCAAAATCTCACGAATGTGTGTACGTCGACTATTAAATATAAAATAAACCAATCAAGAAAATAAATAAAAGATATATTTAAATAAATACTATGAGTGCAAATTAATTAAAATAAAATAAATAATGAATTAAAATGGTAATTGACTATTTGATAATTATAGATAAAAATAAATAAACGATGTTTTCGTGCAAGTCGAGAGCAAACATTTAAAATTGATTAATCAAAAAATAAATGAATTAAATACCCTATTTTATTTAAATCTATGCATAGATTATGGATTGAAAAAATAATGAAATATTAGTTGATAGAAATATTGGTAGATTAAAAAAATCAAAGATTGATTTGAGATATAAAATTTAATATTGATTGATCGAAATCTATTAATGGATAAAAATCTATGATTTATTTGAGAAATGAAAGTTAATATTATTTGATTGAAAAAAAAGAAAATTCTGGAAATATCGTGAAGAATGAAGAACAGAAGAGAGAACAAAGAAAAACCTAAAAGCGACAATCAACAATTTTGCGATTTACGGCTTGGTGGTTTGGGACGTGATGATGAACGAGGAGAAGAAGAAGACAATGGAAAGAAAAAAAATTTTAGGTTTGGAAATTTTTGTGGTTTGGAATGAAGATGAAGAACGTGATTTGGGGTTTTTGTGTTGGGGTTTTTGTGTTTGAACATGATTTGGTGATGTGAATAGCAAGAACGTAATTTGGGGGCAAAACTATTTGGGGTTCTTTTCGTTCTGTTGATCCATTGGTAATAGTGAGTGAAAGAAGAAGAAGCAAAGAACGAAGAGGAATGTTGCTGCTGGCTGTGGATCAAAACAGAGGAACGAAACAAAAGATCATGTTGATACCCTAGATTTGATTTTGGGTTGAAACGGCTAGTTTGGGATGAAGATGAAAGTTGGCCGTGACTCACAAACAAGGAAATAGAGGAACTGCAATCTGGTTGTGTGTGCTGAAACGAAGAAGATGAGAAGCTGCCGGTGCAACCGTCAACCATGCGTGAAGAAGAACAAACCAACAACAATCCGTGCGTGAATAAGACAGTTGCTGTTGTTGTGATTTGAGAACAGAAAAGAGGAACAAAGTGGTCATGCTTTGTTGGTCCATGAAGAAGAAAAATGAAGAAGGAGAGAAGAACGCCGTGTGTTGCTGTTGTGCATGCGTAGAGAAGAAGAACAAAGTACAGCAACAATAGATGTTGCTGTTGTTGTGTGAAGAAGAAGAAAAATGCAGTTTATTCCTATGTTTGTGCAAAGAAGAAAAAGGACGAGAGCAGCTGCAATTCGAGCTAAGATGCGAGAGGGATGATGCCCTAGGTTGGGATTCTGCAAAGAAAAGTTTTGAAAACAAAAATTTCAATTGTTTATTTAATAAATTTTAAAAGGGTTTTAGGCAGCAAAACATAATTCAGAGTTGTAAGGAACAAATTACTTTCGATGCTTCGAACTGTTCTGATCAAGATCGAGGGCATCAAATCTCAATTTGAAAATGAACGAAAAAAAATTGAGTTGAGAAGCGAATCAAAGAGGTATAATCTCTTTAAAAAATTACAATATTTGAGTTTTAAATAGTTCGAAATTAAATTATTTCTTTGATTATATATGTGAAAAATGAGATTACTCTTAGTAGTTGAAAAATTTGAATTGGAGGTTTCATCTAAGTTTTTATTTGTTGAACTATTATTTTCCATTTGAACGAAGATTTGTGGATGTTGAATAAATTTTGTTCGAAGTTCAGGGGGTTCAGATATTTAAACATATTTATTTATTTTTGTTAGTTAAAAGTTAAATGAGAGAAATATTGAAAGAGTATAATTCTTGAATTTTATTAAAATGATAAGGATGTGAATAATGAATTTATAGAAGTCTTATTTTGTTCTTAACGAATTTACTTATGAAATGAATGGATGATTTTGATATGAAAGGAAATATGATCGGAGATTAAATTTATTTGGAGTCTTGATGTTAATGTTAAATATTAGAATTGTCTTATTGAATTAGAAATTATTTATTTAAGAGTTAAGGAAATTTCTAGATGGTTTGAAGCCTTAGATTATTTTATTTAATTTAGAAAAGTAGTAGAGGCCTAGAAAATTTAATATGTAAATTTTCTATTGTCAGATTAAAATTTTGGAGGCTTAAATTAGAGAAATCTATGGTTGAGGAATATTACTTTGATGTGAAAAATAAATGGTAGAGATAAATAAAGTAGATTTTTGGAATCTGGAGGTTTAGAAATATTTTCATGTGATAATTAATATTTCCAGAGATAAATTTCTTTTAGAGATAAAAGTAGAATGATTGGTGGAAATCCTGGAGGTTTTGATCATCTAAGACTAGAATTATTTTAAGTAATTTTAGATAGGTAATTAAAACTTAGAATTTATTATTTTGATGGTTAATTGTAGATTAATGACTTTGGAGCGTTAAATCTCTACGAGGTGACACAAGAAAAATCTATAAATTTCAGGTGGGAAGAATTTCCTTGTTCGTTAATATTATACGAATTTTAGGTTCAAAACATGATAACTATTAGTTTAGGATATTTTGCATGCTATGATTGTTATTTGTTTGTAATTGGAATGATTTGAATGATGATCATAATGTCTAGTTAATCACTTTCTGATATATTTTATTGAGCTCATGATTTATTCATTATTTATTTGCTCATATTTGATGGATGATGTTGTATGGATGACACTATTTGTGGAACCAAATAACATTAATAGTTTATTAAGAACACATGTATTGATGCAATGGGTAGTTGCAGACACACTGTACCTCTCCATACAGTGCAGTATAGCACTAGTCTGAGCACATTGTGAGTATTTCTACCCTATTGTTGTGGAAACAACTGAAGTTGTTCTTAGAGATCGGTAATCACTGGATAGTGTTACCTTTTCTTAGACGGTAATCCTTACGGTATAGCTAGATTGTATACCCGAAGCAATTGATATGTGATTTGAGCGCAACACCATCATGATGGTATAACTGGAAAGCATACCAGGAGAAATCATGATAGTACAACTAGAGTACGTACTAGTTGTTCACTCTTGGATTACAAGAAATACTGGGGGTGGATTCCCTTTCGGCCTTTAGAGTACGACAGACAAATGAATGCTTGAAATGATTAATGTGTGAAAGTGTGTGCATGTTTTGATTCTTAGTTTGTATAATGTTGATGATGTGTAGGGATGACCCCCTGGGCTTTTGAGCTCACTCCCATTTCTTTTTTAGGAACACATGGACGTAGCATGCAGTAGTCTACGTCAGAAGACCCTCACTTTTGATTGAAAACCTCGCGGGGAGGTTATCCAGGATAAGATGATTTAGAGGTTGTATTTTGTTTATCTCATTTGTAATAGAACTGGATGTATGTTTTTCTTTTGAGTTTGATATTGCTATTTTAAATGTATTATTTTGGTTTTGGGATATTCAGCCGGCTTGGCCAGTATAATTTAATTTTAATGATTTCATTCGCTGTAGCAATTACTCTAATGATTTTACATTGTTTGTTACATGAATTTTCGGTGAAATGATTGAGTTTGTTTTAAATACTTCACTGACGAGGAATTTATTTTATACTGGTTTAACATACTTTTCCTAAGTTAGAAAGAGAATTGGTTTTGATGTTCTTTTCTTGGATTTGAAAGTTATTTTGAAAGTCAGTGAAGTAAGAGATTGTTTTAGAAAGTTGACAAATCGGTTCTCGGGAAAGGATAACTCGTTGATTACATATCGAGAAATCCAAACTTGAAACCGGGGTGTCACACATCATCTAAACTTTCACCAAACCATCCCAAACTCATTTATAACCTTTTCCAGCAAAAATCTAGGACTCTTGAACTCATTCAAACCATTTCAACTTATTTCCAAAACTAGATTTATGAAGAACGAATTAAACAAAGGGGTTTTAATGCTAGGAATGTGTTGGAACATGGTGAGTTTAATACACACCATGTTCGACTAAATCTGCATACCATGATGAGTTTAATACACACAACCATTAGGAAAATGTGGTTAGCAGGTGACCCTCGCCTAAAAAAGGGAGCGCTAGCAGAGCTATACTGCTCGAGGTATACAGTTCATCAAGACACCAATAAGATATATCATGATGTTCGACGTACTTATTGGTAGCCGGGGATGAAGCGAGATATTGCAACCTTTGTATAAAGATATGACACATAGCAGCAGATTAAGGCTGAGCACCAGAGACTCGGTGCTTTACTACAGCCTTTAACTATTCTTGAGTGGAAATGAGAAGCACATTACTATGGGTTTTGTGATGGGAATACCCCAGACTCAGTGGAGACATAACACTATTTGGGTTATTGTTGACAAACTGACTAAGTCTGCTCATTTCCTCCCGATTCATACCAAAGATTCGATTGAGAGGCTGAGTCGATTATATATCCAAGAGATTGTGAGATCACATGGAGTCCAAGTGTCCATTGTGTCTGATAGAGATGCTCGATTTATGTCCCATTTTTGGCAGAGCTTACAGAGACAGTTGGGGACTAAGGTAAATTAGAGCACAACCTTCCATCCATAGACTGATGGTCAGCTAGAGAGAGTGATCCAGACTCTAGAGGATATGCTCCGTGCATGCGTCATTGATTTTGGTGGTAGCTGGGAGGATCATTTAGCATTGTGCGAGTTTTCATATAATAACAACTACCAGGCGAGTATCAACATGGCGCCATTTGAGGCATTATATGGTTGACCTTGCCGATCGCCAGCTTGTTGGGCCGAGGTTAATGACATAACAGTTTTGGGCCCTACTTTTGTACATGAGCAGAATGAGAAAGTTCAACAGATTCGTCAGAACATGAAGGTGGCTCAGGATCGATAGAAGAGTTATGCTGATAATCGGAGGAAGATCCTTGAGTTCGATGTTGGTGATCATGTACTACTTTGGATTTTCCCTCGAAAGGGATAGACTCGTTTTGGTATTTCAGGGAAACTCTCTCCGAGATATATTGGACATTTCAAGATTCTTGAGAGAATAGGTCTTATGGCTTACCAATTGACATTGTCGCCTCAGCTAGCGGGAGTACATAATATATTTCATATGTCGATGTTGAGGAAGTACTACCTTGATCCTTCGCATGTGATTGATTGGAGACATGTTGAGTTGTGAGAGGATTGTTCATATGATGAGGCTCTGATAGCTATCATTGATCGGGTTATGAAGAAACTGCGCAACAAGGAGATACCAATAATACATGTACATTGGCAGTTTCATGGCACCGAGCAGGACGCTTAGGAGCGAGAAGACTATATGATGAGTCATTTCCTTGAGATTATGAAACTTGCTTCTTGATCTTTTATTATTATAGTAATTTCGAGGATGAAATTTGTTCTAAGGAGAGGAGAATGTAATGACCTGTATTTTTAAGAAATTGAGTCGATAGGCTCAATATGTATTTTTATATATTAATTTGAATTATAAATGAAAATATATGATTTAACGGGTATTGCATAATTTAATGTGTGAATTAAATGAAAATACATGATTTTTGGAAATGAAATTAATTAATGTGGGTATTAAAATAAATAATAAAATGATTTAATGCAAATATATATATATATATATATATATATATATATAGGTGTATTTAAATTAAATGAAAAAGTATATATATGATTATTATTATTATTATATATATGTGTGTGCTTGGTTGGATAAATAAGAGTATTGGATAAAAAAATAATAATAATTAAATGTAAAAATATTAGATAAGAGTGCTTAGTTGGTAAATGAAATTATATATATAAATATATGTTGCATGATAATTGAATAGGATGGATAAATCAAAATAATTCAAGAAATAAAATAAAGATAAATTATAAGATAATGTTGCATTTGATGATGTGGTTGATCAGGAAGAAATTAATTAATGAAAATATAATAAAGAGATAATATTGATGATTTGGATGGATTAAAAAATATTAATTAAATTAGATCATTATCTAATGACTTTGATGGATAAGTTAGCCACTATTTTTGACTTTTCGTGAAGTGGGGGCCACACGAAGTCACAAACTAAGGATATAAATACCGCCATTTGCTCATTTCATTTCCTCATCTCACTTTCATTGTCCATCCGAGAAACCAAAAAAAGGGATAAAGGAAATCAAGAGAAAAATGAAAGGAAAAGAAAAAAAAGAAAAGAAAAAAAAAAGAAAAAAGAAAAAAGAAAAGAAAAAGGAGAAAAAGAAAAGAAAAAAAAAAGGAAGAAAAGAGGAAAAGAAAAGTCGTGCACTTTTGTAAATTCGACATTTCGGGTAAATCATTTTTACCTCTTTTCAATTCTGAATTGTTATAGAAATTATAATTTACAGTTTTCCTAGTGTAAGATCTATTAGTTTATTGTGCGACTCAAAACTAGGATATATTTTCTTTAGAAATGAAACTATATAATATATGTATATATATATATATATATAATTGTGTTCATATTTACGAGTAGAATACGGATATGTATATTATTTTTACCCTTGTGGATACTAAAAAATTATATGGTAGTTGAAAGTTGACACATAAGGGGGTATACCCATTAATATTAGAATTTTTGTTGGCAGGTACTCAAATGTCCAGAATGAAACTCTAAACTCAATGACACTAAAATTAAGTTTTTTGAAGGTCAACTAATATACTAAATTTGCGTTTATGCGATTTGAGAATTAATTAATAAATATGGAAAAAAATGTACATAGTGTAAAAATAATGTTAAATAATAGAAAAAAATGTTATATAATATTATATAGCATTATGAAATCCTTATTAGGGAAATGTATAACAAAAACAATAATATTTATGTATTGAACCGTCAAATTTATAAAAGTGGCTAGTTATTGTATATCAAAAGTGGGACACATGTCGACAATATATATTTATAGTATTTTGAGTCAATATTAAAAGCTTAACTGAACTTGTTAATCATATTAACCTTTTCAATTTTACAGGTCGATGAAGGCTAGGTTTAGTTAGAGTTGACTATAGTTGACCAAGTTAATCCTTTGATTGACCAAAGACCATAAAGTTAGATTTGAGCCAAGTTTTATGTAGTTATTAAGAAACTAAGTTGATTACGCATGATTAAACATCAACAGGACGCAATCGGTCACTAGAGGAGCACCGGAAGTTGAGTATCCTTATGAGTAGTGTTTTCTAATTTATCATTTTAACTTGTTATTCTATCATAAATAAAATGTTTTTACATATTGAAATACATTTACAATATTTAAATGTGATTTAAATGAAAATGTGCACCAAATATCGAGGTTCAGGTGCGAGTTAGGGTATTGGATGTGGTTGAGCATTGAGGACGAGTGGTTCTCGTACCTAGGGGTACAGTCGGGCCAGGTCTATCAATTGTGCTCCCCTAGAACATTGAGGACGAGTGGCTATCGTACTCGGGGGTAAGGTCGGGCCAAGGTCTATCAATTGGTTCCCTGTGATATGATATAAGTACACGCCTAACCTTCGGGTTTCTCCCACTCGAGTGGATATATGTGTTTTTGACATTAAAAATGATTTTAGAATGTAAGGTGGATGACTGCATTGTTGATTTAGCATTCATTAACCATTGCACTCATTCGCATTATTATTATTGTGCATTCATACATGACATTGTTTTTTTAGAATTCTTGTGCTAAGTTATAGATTAGGTTATATTACTCACTGAGCTACTGTGGACAAAATTGGCTCACTGCTCTAACATTTCAAGTTCTTCTTCTGCGGATAAGGGAAAGAAGGTGGTCATCGCGTAGAGTGCACCACGTTTACTTTGGTAGGTTTCCACATGTGGTTTACTGTTTTGAGAGTTAGTATAATATATAGGAAGTGAAGAAAATATTGTAGATATTTTGACTTAGACACTCTACTACTGCTACATTTAGGACATTGTATATATAGTTAATTTTTGTCTAAAAACAAAATTCTACTATAATTATTTGTTCTAGTTACTTCTGCATTTATTATGCTACTCTAATAGTGTTATGCATGGTGTTGTGAAGATGCTTAATAGTGTTTTGGGCAAGCTCCATTTGGAAATGGGTTTGTCAAAACACTGTGCCGGTTGGTTTGTCCAAGGGGTCTCGACAATGTTGGTATCAGAGCCCACGGTTTCTAATTGAAGAATGACAAATACCCCTGCGATGTTCCTGGACCTGATACAGAGAGTGTTTCGTTCCTATCTCTACTCCTTTGTCATTATCTTTATTGATGACATTCTCATTTACTCGAAGACTAGAGAGGAACACATCGAGCATTTGAAGATCGCATTGCAAACTCTTCGAGATCACTATTTGTATGCTAAGTATAGCAAGTACGAGTTCTAGTTGACAGAGTTCTGATTTTTAGGCCATGTGGCAGGAGCCAATGGTATTTCTATAGATCTGGGTAAGGTCGAGACTATTAGTAGTTAGCCGAGACTTACCATAGTGACGGAGATCCGTAGCTTTCTGGGTTTGCCAGGTTATTATCGCAGATTTGTGCATAATTTCTCAAAGGTTGCTGCATCCATGACGAAACTTACCTAAAAGGGCGTGCCATTCGTATGTATAGATAAGTGTGAGGAGGCCTTTCTTGAGTTGAAGCATCATTTGACATTTATGCCAGTACTTGTGTTACTTGAACCCGGTTGTGGGTTGGTGATCTATACAAAAGCATGTGGGACAGGCCTTGGGTGTGTATTGATGTAGGGAGACCGAGTGATTTCTTATGCCTCACGACAGTTGAAGGTGCATGAGAGAAATTACTTCGACAATGATTTAGAGCTGGCAGCAGTGGTGTTTGCACTCAAGATTTGGCGACACTATCTATATGGTGAGTGTTTTACACTTTATTCAAATCACAAAAGCCTCAAGTACTTGTTTTCTCAGAGAGATTTGAATATGAGGCAGAAGAGATGGATGAAACTTCTTAAGGATTACGACTTTACCATTAAGTTCCATCCCGGGAAAGTCGATGTAGTGGCTGATGCGTTGAGTAGATTATGGGTCGAGACAGCTTGTGTGGCTAGACATATGTCTAAGAACTGGAGGATTATTTATTATGTGACAGTGATGAGTATTCACGAGACTTCGATCGAGACTAGAGACAGTGCACAGATGAGAGCCCAGCCGGTACTGCTTGCTGAGATCATGGAGGTACAACCTCATGACGTTGATTATGTAATGTATCAGGAGTGGGTAGACGACACTTCTCATGTGGAGTGGTTGATTGACAGTGATGGTGCACTGAGGTTTAGGGGATGATTGTGAGTACCAGATGACCCTCTCCTGAGACAGGGAGTACTAGCAGAGCTGCACTACTCGAGGTATATCGTTCATCCAGGTAACAATAAGGTGCATCATGATGCTCGACGTACTTATTTGTGGCTGGGGAGGAAGTTAGATATTGTGGCCTTTGTATAGAGATGTGACACATGTCAGCAAATTAAGGCCGAGCACCAGAGACCCTGTGGTTTACTATAGCCCTTGGCTATTCCTGAGTAGAAATGGAAGCACATTACTATGGATTTTGTGATGGGATTAGCCCAAACTCAGCGAAGACACGATACTATTTGGGTTTTTATTGATAGACTGACTAAGTCTACTCATTTTCTCTCGATTTATACTAGAGATTCGGTTGAGAAACTGAATCGATTATATATTCGAGAGATTGTTAGATTACATGGGTTCCCAATGTCCATTGTGTCTGATAGAGATTTTCGGTTTATGTCTCATTTTTGGTAGAGCTTACAAAGACAATTAGGGACTAGTGTAAACTTGGGCATAACCTTCCATCCATAGACTGATGGTCAGTCAGAGAGAGTGATCCATAATCTAGAGGATATACTCCATGCATGCGTCATTGATTTTGGTGGTAGCTGGGGAGATTATTTAGCATTGTGCGAGTTTTCATATAATAACAACAACCAGGCGAGTATCAACATGGGACCATTTGAGGCATTATATGGTCAACCTTGCCGATCGCTAGCTTGTTGGGACGAGGTTGGTGACATAGCAATTTTGGGCCCTAGTTTTGTATAGGAGCATAATGAGAAAATCCAACAGATTCATCAAAACATGAAAGTGGCTCAGGATTGACAGAAGAGTTATGCCGATAACTGGAAGAAGATCCTTGAGTTCGATGTTGGTAAGATGTAGTACTTTGGATTTTCCCTTGGAAGGGGCAAACTCATTTTGGTATTTTAGGGAAACTCTCTCTGAGATACATTGGAACTTTCGAGATCCTCAAGAGGATAAGTCATGTAGCTCACTGATTGACATTACCGCCTCAGCTAGCAGGAGTACATAATTTATTTCATTCGTCGATATTGAGGAAGTACTATCTTGATCCTTCGCATGTGATTGATTTGAATCATGTTGAATTGCGAAAGGATTGTTCATATGATGAGGCTCTGTTAGCTATCATTGATCGAGCTGTGAAGAAACTGCGCAACAAGGAGATACCGATGGTACATGTACGTTGGCAGTTTCGTGGCACAGAGCAGGACACATGGGAGCGAGAAGACTGTATGACGAATCATTTCCCTGAGATTATGAAAGTCACTTTTTGATCTTTTATTATTGTAGTAAATTTTGAAGATGAAATTTGTTCTAAGGAGGGGAGACTGTAACAACCTGTATTTTTAAGAAATTGAGTCGATGGGCTCAACATGCATTTTCATGTATTAATTAATGAATTATAAATAAAAATACATGATTTTACAGGTATTACATAATTTAATGTGTGAATTAAATAAAAATACATGATTTCTAGAAATGAAATTAGTTAATATGGGTATTAAAATAAATAATGAAATGATTTAATTCAAATATATATATATATATAGTTATGTATGAACATATATAGAGAGGGGTGTATTTAAATTAAATAAAAAAGTATATATATATATATATGTGTGTGTGTGTGTGTGTGTGTGTGTGTGTGTGTGTGTG
>JAJIYU010017938.1:5000-11447 GCA_030144865.1 Tinospora cordifolia | reverse complement strand
AATTATATTAATTATGATATTAATAAATTATTTAACTTTCAAAGATTAAGTTATTAGAAATTTAATTCTACAAATAAGTTGTAAGCAAATTATTAAAATTATAATTTTAAATTATGAAAATTTAGAAGACTTGGAAGGATTTTGATTAGAATATACAAAATACTAAAATTGAATAACGATCCAAAATCTGTTGAAAGTGATTTCGAGAATACGTAATTATCTTAGGAATTAGTTAAGCTTAAGAATAATTCTATTAAGTGTTAAATTTCAGATATATATATATATACTAATGTGTCGAAGATCTCGAAGGAAAGCAAGGAGCCCTGAAGAACGGCAAAATCAGGTGGGTGTGATTTCCTTGCTCACTTGTATTATCCGGATTTAAAATTCAAAACATATGTGTGGATAGTTCTAAGTTATTAGAATTTTAATAGAAAATTGATTGAAATTGTTTGTTCTATGTGGGTGATGTGTGATTTATGATGATTTACTTCGACTCATGCATAATCATCTCATGCCATGATAAATATAACGATTTGCACTTAGATTCACTTAATTATAACATGCATGAATAGGAAGACATGCATTTAAATTCCATTGGTTATCCATGCGCACTCTCATGTTGACTTACAAACATAGTTTGAATTATATTCTCTAGTGTATTGTGTGATGTCTGACATGTTTGAGATTGGTTGAAAAAAAAAACTAAAATAAGACAATGGTTTATTCAGAATCCACGTACCGGTATGATTGACGAGCCTGAAGTAGATCGAGGTGGCATCTCCTATATGTCACCACTTGAGATCGTCGAGCCACAAGGCGAATCATAGTATTCCCAACCAGAGCTGACTGTGACAGCTCGAAGTCTTTGAGAGACAATACAATTCATGATAAGTACGCTCTCTTAGGTTGTGATGTAAGTGTCGATTGATTTTAGGCGATTATTGGAACCCTCTGAGATTAGATTCAATCATAGGGAATACCGAGAGGTATCTCAACCCTCTTTCGGTCTTATACCCTGACTAAAACAAATGAATGTTTGAACGCCTAATGTTTGAAAGTGTTTGTAATGTTTTGAATTGGGTTTGTATAATGCATGTGATGTGTAGGATAGATCCACTGAGCTTTCGGGCTCACTCCCATTCTTATCTTTCAAGTATGCATGGACTTAGAATACTGTAACCTACGTCAGAAGACTCGCACTTTAGTTGAACACCTCATGGGGAGGTCGTTCGAGATAAAAGACTTAGAAGTCATGTTTCATGTAATTTACTAGATTATTTTCATGTATTTTGTTGGTTTTAATCTTAGTTTGCTTTATTGTTTAATGATATTTTTTTGGTTAACAATTTTAATTTCAATGAAAGTTTTTAAAGCGATTTTGCTGTATCATTTATGAGTTGTATTGAGAACTTAGGTGAATGTTTTGAGAAATCATTCAAATCTTTTGTTTTGTATAAAATACCAAAATAGACATTGACTTGAAAGCTAGTGGTTATGAACTAAATTTTGAGGAAAAAGATTTTGACAGAATAAAATTTTTAGGTAGCATCTCGATTTTCATCGGGGGATGATCCACACGTGAGGTAACACGTGAACGGAGGTCCGGTCGAAAATTGGGGTGTTACAAACAAATATGGCATCAGAGCTCAGTATTATGATACACTAGGCTGGATTTGAGTTCATTGGATATGATTTTCACTAAAAGGAAGATTTTACTGAATTTGATTTTCACTGAAAATGAATTTATCTGATTTGCTTTCATCGAAAAATAAATTTTCTTGAGTATAATTTTGAAAAAGGTAACATGGCTAGAAGTCTAAGAAAAGACTAGGGTGATGCCAACGCGCTTGAGTTACAGTCGCAGGTGTGATTCGAGGCGATGGTGTCATATAGAAGTTATGCAGTCAAAGTTGGCAATCCTATTGAAGGATATCAGGCCAAGTAAAGTAATGTGACCATAGGTCGAGATAGAAATCGGGTGTTGTCTCGGGAGGGCAGTCGATCAGAAATAAATTAAAAACTTTTAGGACATAGTTTAGAAACTAATAACGTGTTTAAACGCACACTTGTTCGTTCAGGACCCGAGTTTGGGAGGAGTCTGTATCTCTAGTCTCTATGTACGATGGGATGCATAGGGATTTGGGGGGTATGGAGGAATCCTGGACTCGAAGAATGATGGACCATGTTTGGCGAGTGAATTTCTTTGGCTGAACTTGTGCACACTATATTGTACTGGGATGGGGTGGTACAGTATGGTGCGGTACAGTATGGTGGGGCTTGTGTCAGCCTTAGAATAAGTCTGCAAATGCACATGTTACATTGTGCTTGATCAACATAGTGGGACATGGCAACTGTGGATATCGAGACACTTGCGCCATTGTTTGGGTATAATGTAATTCTGGGCGAAAGTCTGTGTGGAAGGGCGACTGTGGGATGGGGCACATGGACCTAGAAGCACAGATGGAAGCTTTAGGATTGCGTTATGCCAGTGTGTATTGTTTGTTTAGTTGTTGGACGACTATTTGTTATGTATGTAGTTTGATTATTTGAGTTATAACCCAAACTCATGTACTTAAAAACAGACGAAATGATGCCGACTTAGAAGCATAAACCCTTAGACAACCGAGACAAATCGAGAATTTAGAGACTATGCACCTAGAGTCACCCTAGCACGAGAAACGCGAGATAGCATGGGTGTATGGGAAGTAGTGGTCAGTAAGATGGGTCACAATACCAGAAGAAAACAGAAGAGAGCTATATGCAGACGTATACATATAAAATATACGTTGTTTTTCAACTTCCATGAATAATTCATGGAATGCCGAGTTAAATTTTTTATTTGTAATTCATGTTAGGAGGTGAGAGATGAGCCTGTATTGGGTGGTGAGAACACGTTGAGGGTGGCAATGACCTGAGAGACTTTAGTAACTCTAGAATTCATAACAGAGACTTCTTAGAAAGTAAAATTGGAGATTGCTTCAGGACTTGTGAACATGTGGTGAGGACTCCACAGTCATTGGCATTACCATAGTTGTTGGTACCTACTTGAATATAGGTGCAGTCAACAATGTAACTAGAGTCTCAGATGCAATTACAACCTCAGACTCATCAGATGAATAGACCTACAAATACACTACCACAAAGTAGATAAGTCATTTATGACAAGGAACAATGGGATTTGTGAATAAATTCCAGAAGTTGAGATTTAGTACTTTCGAAGGTGTGACTGATCCTTTTTCAGTAGAAAGGTAGCTCATCGAAACGAATCACCATCTGAAGGCTATGAGAGTGACTAGACCTAGGAAGATGACGTTAGCGGCATAGCAATTGGTGGGATCAGCTTATTACTGGTGGAAGTCAAGTGAGAATGACTTAGAATAGGAACAAGCAAAAAAAATCAAGCATAAGAGGGTACCGTCAGAGCAGATTGCTGGAGACTCGAAGAAAAACAACATTGGTAACAGAGCAACAATCTCGATAAAATAGGCCAAGACAAATGAGCGATAAGGAAAAGGATACAGAACAAGGAACTGAGATGGTCTTAGTTGCTTAGCAATAATTTAGAATAAAGGAATAAAGGGGTGCAATCATACCAGCACTAATGCACCGGCTCCCATCAGAACTCTGCAGTTATGCGTACTTGGGCGAGAGTAGAAACAAGTTAGAATAGAGTCGTGATAGTAGAAATGATAGCTGAGATCTCTAAGAGAGTGATATTAGATATCACCTTCAGAATTGGGGGCAAATGGTGAAAACCATGTAGCTAACAGTGACACCATAGGTGTGATTAAGTAAGTGCAACCAAAAAGATAGAACACTAGCCATTGTACATTTTTCGTTCATTGTAACGTACGTAGTCTTGTTCGAGATCTTAGCAAATGGGGAGAGCAGAAGGAAGTTCTTGTAAATTAACCATTTGGTATATTCAAAATAAATCCTCAGGCTAGGAAAAATTTCTCCCTCTGTCCGAGTTGAGTAGATGTTTGAACAGATACACGCCAAACTTCCTGGAATATTCTAGTTCAACCTTTGTCTACCAAGGAGGAAGACATCTAATATATATATGGTTTGTGGATGAAGGAGAGTTTAAATGATATGGATATTGTGACTCAATCTATTGTTCCAAACAAGGGTTAATGATCAATACGTAACAAATGCTCTCCAGTAGATTTATGTTGAACGTGATGGCTTAAACTTTTTGTTGTCAATCGAACAATCTCCTTCTAATCTCCAAATCTCCAAGGTTCCAACTATCGTTCTTAGAATGGATGTTTCATACAGTATTTCTAGTTAGTATGATTGGCTATATATTACTACAGAAATAAATTCTAGATAATGACCATTGATCACTCGATATAAGGCATCTATAAGAAGACAATCGCATAAGGCTGAAATGATAGAATAGTATAATTAGATATGTGTCTATTTGAGCCATTTGTGACAGAACCCTATTTGAAAAGCTATAGTGGTTCATCTCAAAAACTACCCGATTAAGAAAGTAATGGAAATGAAAATATTAGAAGAGTTTAAGTACGTCCCTGGGAAGAGCATACACCAGACTATTGGCAAGTTCCAAATTCCTTTATGAAAACGTCATGGGTGTCACGCATGATACCTGGGTTAGAATATCATAGTTCCAATATAAAATCATGCTAGAGTTATGAACTCATAGTCCTTGTTAGTACTAATTCAGAAAGAAGGCTATGTTCATAATCTTCTCATTGAAAACAAATGCACATTAAGGAACCATTCAGTTATCTGAAAGAATTGAAGAAAATTTAATTGATCCTCAAGGATTTTTCAAAGGAATAACAAAGTGATTCCTTCATTACAAGACAATGAATCTGATGAATAGGATTTGGCTGAAAAGAAAAGTGTCCTATAAGTAGGATCAGAGTAGCTCAACGAAAGCATAATGGGTCTTGAGAAACGCAAAGTAATTGACAACACAAGTTAAATCAAATTTCGAGGACAAAATTTCATTTAAGGGGGGTTAGATTGTAACACTCCAAAACTTTTCGAGCATGCTACGTTGTGAGTAAATTAATAAATAAATAGTAATAAATTGTAATACCCCGAGATTTTACGAGCGTGCACACGACGTGAGTAAAAATAAAATGAAATATTATTTTGTATGAAAATGAGAATTTAAAATAAAATACAAAAAGAAAAATAATAATAAATGAATAAACAAGTTAAAACCTTATTTTAATTAAATATATGCAGTGATTATAAAAAAAAGAAAAAAAAACTAAACTTTGAAAAATAAATTATTTTATAGCTTACTCATGCGAGCGCGACGACACGAATGATTCTAAATTGAAAACTCGACGACGCAAGAGAAGCGAAAATGAAAAATAGATTATTCAATCGAAATAAATAAATGAATAAATAAAATGATGAAACTTATGTATTTGGAAAAAAATGAAATTAAACATCAAATTAATTCTTGATTGAAGAAATTATTATTGGAAAATGAAATTTAACAGCGAATTACTTCGTGTTTGACGAGATTATTAGTTGTGGGAGTTTTTTGTTGTTGCTGGTCCGTGACAACAAAGAAGTCGAGATGTGTGTGTGTGTGATGGGGTTGCAGCTACTATCAAACACGAACAAAAGAAAAAATAGGGGTTTCCGGATGGAGCTGTTGGTACTTTGTGTTATCTTGATGAAGGAAGAAGATGGCATGAAGAATGAAAACCAGAAAATTATGGGCGTGTGTGCTAGTTAAGATTGAAATGAAGAACCATGATTGCTGGATTTTGTGGATGGATGTGGTTGAACAGACAACAAGGAAAATTTTGGGAGAACTTTATGGGTTTGGGTGTTCAAGCAACCGTGAAGTAGGAAACAAAATCTAGAATCTGGAATTGAAATTCTGTTTGGGGCGTCCGATTTTGCAACAAGAAAATATGGGTTTTCTTGGTCGTTGTGGGTTGTGTGTTCAGCAAGAAGTGGCTGAATTTTTCCATCTTTGGTTTCGGTTGTGAAAAAAAAATAAGGAGCCGATGCACTAAATTCTTAGTTTAAACCTTGGTGTGTGGGGTTTGAATTTGGTTCTTATTGCTAGTGGTTGACCATGAAAGGAAGATGAGGGACGTGATTGAGTTTTGAATTGAGGTTTTGAAGTTTCTGGAGCGTGATTGTGGATGAGTTGATGTTGTGGAAAATTTATTTAGTTGTATCTGCTCTTGATTTCCTTATGGTTACCGATCGTGATTGAAGAAGGAATACTCCCAAATCAATTTAGAGTTTGGTTTGAATGTGAAACCGTGATTTAAGGATCAAATTTTTTGGTTTGTGTGTATGTTGACCATGACTTGGAGTCCGAAGAATTGCTAAACGTGCCTTCGTTCGGATGTGAGTTTGTCGTTGGCGTCGTTCACGCGAAGACGGTAATGATCGACCTAGTATGGATTCCTCTATGAAAGGTATGAAAATTTA
>JAJIYU010017938.1:0-2500 GCA_030144865.1 Tinospora cordifolia | reverse complement strand
AGCATTCATGAATGAAACATCCCATATGTTGAGATGTTCAAGTGGCATGTGTGAAAATGAATAATCCCACATTGGAAAGATAGAGACACTATTTTGAGGAGGGCCCAATAACAAGAGTTGAAAATTCATCTTGCTTTCTCTCTTTGCCTCCTTCTTGGCAACCTTAGTTCTAAGTTCTTCTTTGCATGAGCTATTCTAAATAGTTCGCGAAGTAGTAGCCACGAAGTGCTGCAAATAATTTAGAAAGCGATCTCAAGGTGAGTTTATTTCCTTTCTTTTAATTTATTATTTTGACTTAGATGATGTTTGCTTGTTTGGTTAGTTTGATTCTTTTATGTTTTTATTTTTGTTCTTGCATTTATTTCTTTCAATCATCATGTTGCATGACCAAGAGAGTATGCTTTGTAGTTGCGTCTTATACGATCTTCTACATCAGAAATCGAAAGTCGTTTTCCTGTTTGAGAGAGTATGCTCTGTAGTTGCGTTTCGTATGATCTTCTACATCAGAAATCGAACATCTGTGTTTTTATTGATTTATCATGTTATACTGTGGCATGTTCAATTTTTGTTGAAATATTTATCTACCATGTTCTTGCACACAAAAGTCAGATTAAATGAGATTTCAACCACGTACTGGTACTGGGTACGGGTTTCAAAAATTATCCCACTTGAAATGGGTTTGAGTTTCAGAATTGATCTCTCTCCCTAGATCTGGAGCACGGAGGGTATTTTCGTTCGGTCTAAATTACGACTGAATTAATATATTGGTTGAATCGAATTAATCTCTGAAAGTGTTTGATCTGCTTGCACTGTTTGGTTTGAACAATGGATTAAATAGATGGAATGATTCACTGCGCTTTTTAGCTCACTCCCTTATGTTTCACAACAGGAAATTAATCAGCTTGCGAGGAGATTTACCCACTGAAAGTTTCTATTTATTTCAATGTAGGGCACATTGGCCTAAGTGAAATCATGTATTTCTAGTTTTAAATTTATTTTTCGCTGTAATGGTTTATTGTACTCGAAAGTTGTCGAATGAATAAATGAAGAACTTTATTTACCATGATGTCATTTTGTATATAGACTAACGTATACAGGAACCCTATTGCGTTTGGGGTCTAAGAAGAAAAAAATGTAGCACGGGCCCGTCTCCCAGGCATCCCAAGAATTTTGATCAAAGAAAGTTGAACCATCAGATGACGTGATAGATTGGATTTGGGAGGTGGGGTGTTACACTTGCGCAGAATTTCTTCCTAGAAATTGACTTGAGAACTAAAGTTTATGAATTTGATTTGAAAAAAAAGATTTCTACAGAACGAAATTTTCAAGTAGCATCTTGATTTTTGACAGATGACGATCCATACGTGAGGTAACATGTGAACAGAGGTCCGGTCGAAAATTGAGGTGTTTTAATTATGGTATCAGAGCTCAGTGTTATGATGTACTTGGCTAGATTTGAGTTCATCGGATATGATTCTCATTGAAATGAAGATTTTATTGAATTTGATTTTCACTGAAAATGAATTTTATCATAATTGTTTTCATCGAAAAATGAACTTCTTAAATATGATTTTGAAAAAAATGGTAGCATGGGTAGAGATCTAGGTAAGGATGAAGTGATGCTAGAGTACCTTGTGAGTCATAGGTGACAGGGATGACGTGGCTGACGAGGCTGACGTTGCCAAAGTGCCGGGCCGGGCCAGCTTGTGACTTGAATATGGAAGGGTGTTCCCAACAGTTGACCTCTTCTTGAAAAGGGTATCCCTGAAGGTTAGTGACCTTTCTTGGAAAAGGTACCCCTAATGGTATATCTTTATAGTGTTACTCATACGGTTGGTGTCTTCTTGAGAAAGAGTGCCCTGATGGGTTGGCCTTATAGAGTTGCTCTTGAGGGTTGGTGCCATTCTTAGAAGGTGCACTGTGCCTGATGGTTTGATCACAACTTCAAGAAGATATCCTTGAAGGGTAATCCCTACCCAGGAACAAGTTTGATTTGGGAACTATGGTGTAATACCTAAAATTTTAGTGATGTAATAACCAAAATTTGAGTTTAAAACACATACACGTATATATTTATATATAAATACATATATATGTGTGTCACGGGTATGCAATTAATCAGTTAGCATAGAAGTATAAAGAAATATACATTGATTAATAATAGACATATAAGAATTGTTGGGTAAATATATGATTCTCTATTTGAATAAGAAAATAGTACTTTTAGTATGATATTAATATAGAAAAGTATGTGTATGAAGTATTAACTAGATGCACTCATGAAAATAATATTTCATTTAATATGATGGTAATATACATAGAGAAGAAATGTGTAAAGGAAAAGCATTCATGAATGAAACATCCCATATGTTGAGATGTTAAAGTGGGCATGTGTGGGAAGGAATAATCCCACATTGGAAAGATAAAGACACTATTTGGAGGAGGGCCCTATATAAACCCCCCTACTCCACCCATTTCATTCATCCCAAAGACAAGAGTT
>JAJIYU010017937.1:0-11437 GCA_030144865.1 Tinospora cordifolia | reverse complement strand
CCTCTCAATTCTCTTCTCTATCTATCTTCTACTTAAGCCAAACTATAGTCAGGATCAGTGGTCTTTCTTTTAGGTTATAACGTGGTTTGGCTCAAGGTACAGATGTAATAGGAATTTAAATCTGACTCAAGTGTACGCTCATAGCAATAATAACAACCTATTTTGTTTGATTTTTTTCAATATAGCTTGATCCTTTCTTTTCAAGCCTTTGTATTTCTCGTTCATGCTCACAACTGTCTTCATAGCTCCCCCCAAACTTATTTCATCACGTGCACTCCAAATTGTACTCACATGTACACTCATACAAAAGTAGAAAGTTCAGCTATCATTGACAATACTGAAATACTAAAGAAATAAATATAACTCTCTTTTTTTCTTCATTTTTTCTCATTTTTTCTTTTTTTTTTCTTCTTTTCTTTTTTTTTTCTACTTTTTTTACTAAACAAAATAAAAGCTGAAATAAAAACTGAAAACATATGTATTTTAATGTTAGCATCCCCTCCTTCTTTCACATCATTAGAATAAACAATATTAAAACCATGAGTGAACACAAATATGTCTAACTGAGATATTCATAAAAGGATAGATGTTTATATATATATATATAATATTTAGGTTCATAACAAGATAACAAGCTATAAGGCTCAAAATTGGCAACAAAGGATTATATATGTTGGGACCGGCCTTTAGGCTATGACTGAAACAATGATGGCCTACTTCATTTCCCTCCTATAGTCATTCCTAAGCAGTGTTCGAGACAGATTTAATTATTTTAAGAGTTTGTGAGAAATTCTCTCCATTTGTGGTTTGGTTTCTACTCCTCACTTTCTTTAGTTTTCGGATTCTTAATCTACCTAAGACTACAGAGATCTGTCAAGGTCAAATTTCAGACAAACCAAGCACACAGACTATTTGAAAGTATCCTAGTTCTTTGTCTCTTCACACTAGAGGAATTTTTAATTTCATAGGTTACTCAGCGAAAATTTTCAAAAATATGGCATGGATCTAGCCTAAGTGATACCTATATGCTCTATATGCTCATGTATTAACTCTAAATGAATAATTCTAGTATCTAAATGTCATGAGAGAATTTTAATAGCTATGTGTGTGATATGCCCAACAATATATGCAGTTTAGAAGCATTAATGCACACAAAATATGTAAATATAAAGAAAAAATAAACCTGAAATAAAATTGAAGAAGATTTTCATTTTCTTCAATGCGCACCCCCAAACTTAAATTGTGCCTTGTCCTCAAGAGCACACTTTACCTTGACGCTCACAGGGAAGATAGTATGCTAAGGCGCTCAGAAAACCTGCATGTGGCAAAAAGAAGACTAGTACTAGATAATAAATAACTAAAAAAAAACTACCATGCATGCATACATACCAAAAAAAAATATTAAATTAACTTAAATCCTATCTAAATAAATGAAAAAAAATAAAACCAGTGGGTTGCCTCCCACTAAGCTTTATGTTTAATGTCGTTAGCTTGATGTGGATACAAAATATTAATCTTTCAGCTTCATAATATCTGCATTGCGCTAGGATTCACCATAAAAGATCTTCAATCTTTGACCATTGGCTTTAAAACGATGCCCATCTACTAAGCTTTGCAATTCAATGGCTCCGTAAGGAAAAACTTGTGTGACAAGAAATGGGCCAGACCAACGAGACTTAAGCTGCCAGGGAATAACCGCAAGCATGAGTTAAACAATAGAACTTGTTGGCCAGGTTTAAATTCTTTCTTTTCAATCATCTGATCATGCCATTTCTTGGTTCTTTCTTTATAGATACGGTTATTCTCAAAAGCGTCTCACTTGAATTCATCTAACTCCATAATTTGTAGTAATCTATTCTCACCACATGCTTGAAAATCATAGTTTAACTTTCTCACTGCCCAATAAGCACGGTGCTCCAACTCACATGGTAGATGACATGATTTCCCATACACGAGCTGATAAGGGGACATGCAATTAGGAGTTTTAAATGTTGTCCTGTATGCCCATAGTGCATCATCAAGTTTAACTGCCCAATCCTTACGATTTGTGCCCACTATCTTTTGAAGGATAGTTTTAATCTCTCAATTTGAAACTTCAGCTTGCCCATTAGTTTGAAGATGATAAGGCAAAGCTAATTTGTGTCGCACACCATATTTAGTAAGGAGGTTATTAAATAAGCGATTACAAAAGTGTGTACCTTCATCACTCACAAGAGCTCTAGGTGTGCCAAATCTCGAGAAGATGTTGCGAGCCAAGAATTTGAGAACTATGTGGGCGTCATTCTTTGTTGTAGCTATAGCTTCTACCCATTTTGAGACATAATCGACAGCCAATAATACATATTGCTTCCCATCAGATGGTAGAAAGGGTCCCATGAAATCAATGCCCCATACATCAAATAATTCAACTTCTACGAAGGCATTCAGAGGCATCTCATTTTTCTTTGATATATTACCTTGTTTTTGGCATGCTTCACATGTCTTCACAAATTGATAAACATCTTTAAGCATGGTGAGCCAATAAAACCCACTCTTAAGAACACGCCGGGCAGTCCTATAATGACTGTAATGGCCGCTGTATGGAGAGCAATGACAATCATAAAGAACTTTTTGAATCTCCTCTTCAGGGATGCAACAACGAATGATTTTATCAGCACATCGACGGTAGATAAAAGAATCATCCCATAAATAGAACTTGGCTTCATGTGTGAAGCGCTTAAGTTGAGCACTTGATAGATCTGGAGGGGTTTTACCTATAGCTCTGTAATTAGCAAAATCTGCATACCATGGTGATTGGTCTAGAATAGTTAGAAGCTGCTCATCAGGAAATATTTCAACAATCTGCATGGGATCATTAGCATGGGTTCTAGGTAGATGAGATAGGTGATCAACTACCACATTGTTTGTACCCTTTTTATCTATTATTTCAATATTAAACTCTTGAAGTAGAAGGATCCATCTAATAAGACGAGGTTTTGCATCCTTTTTAGTAAAGAGTTGACGAACTACGACATGATTTATGAAGACCTTGACATGGGAACCCATAATATAAACACGAAACTTGTCACATGCAAAGACAACAGCTAACAACTCTTTTCCAGTAGTAGTGTAGTTCTTTTGTGCATCATCTAGCGTCTTGCTTGCATAATAGATAGCTCTGAACATCCTGTCACGTCTCTGCCCCAAAAAAGCACCAACAACATAGTCAGTGGCGTCCCACATAATTTCAAAGGGCTCTCCCCAAACTAGAGTAGACATAATAGGAGCTGATGTCAATGCTTGTTTCAATGTAGTGAACGCCTCCAAACACTCAGGACTAAAGTTGAATTCAGCTTCCTTTTCAAGTAGATTGCAAAGAGGGTGAATGATTTGAGAGAAATTCTTAATAAAACGACGATAGAATCGTGTATGTCCCAAGAAACTATGCACTTCTCAAACAAATGTAGGTGGTTTCAAATTTTCAATCAGATGGATCTCTGCACGGTCTACCTCAAGTCCTTCTAAAGATACTTTATGTCCCAAGACGATGCCCTCACGAACCATGAAGTGACATTTTTTCCAATTAAGCACCAGGTTCTTCTCTTTACAATGGGAGAAAACTTTCTCTAAATTGAATAAACAGCCATCGAATGTGGCACCAAACACAGAAAAATCATCTATGAATACTTCCATAATATCTTCTACCATATCTGCAAAAATAACCATCATGCATCTCTGAAAAGTAGCTGGTGCCTTGCACATACCGAAAAGCATCCTGCGAAATGCATAAGTACCATATGGACAAGTGAAAGTAGTTTTCTCTTGATCGTCTGGCGCAATGACAATCTGATTGTTGCCTGAGTACCCATCTAAGAAGCAGTAGAAATCATAACCTGCAACCTGGTTTAGCATCTGATCCACGAATGGCAGAGGGAAATGATCTTTTCTGGTGGCCTTGTTTAGTTTCCTATAATCAATACATACACGCCATCCTGTAGTAGTTCTGGAAGCCATAGTCTCACCCTTTTCATTAGTAATTATAGTAACTCCTCCCTTTTTTGGCACCACATGAATAAGACTAACCCACTGTGAATCTGAAATAGCATAGATGATACCTGCTTTGAGCTACTTCATCACCTCTTTCTTTACCACTTCCTTCATTATAGGATTTAGTCTTCGCTGATGCTCTACTGTAGGTTTATGAGAGTCTTCCATTAAAATCTTGTGCATGCAAATAGTTGGACTAATACCCTGTATGTCTTCAATTTGCCACCCAATAGCGGACTTATGTTTCCTAAGAACTTGTAATAGTTTTTCTTCTTGAATAGAGGTTAAGGAAGAAGAAATAATGACTGGTAAGGACAATGCTCCACCTAAATAGATATATTTTAGATGAGCAGGAATAGGTTTCAAGTCAATGGCTTTAGAAATATCTTGTATATTTTCAGATTGGGTGGAATCAAGTAATGGAGTGTGTGTGGTATTAGGTTTAGGTGCGGATGCTTCGGAGGCTAGAACATTTAGCTTCTCAGTTTCAGTCATGGGTTGGGAAGGGGAAATAGAGCGAGAAATGCACCCAATCAAATCATCTTGAGAGCTTAGTTCATTTACCACTTCAACAATGCAGGAATTGACGACCTCCATTCTCTTGCATTCATGTAGATCACTGGGGAATTACATAGCCTTATAGATATTGAAAACCACTTTTTCTTCATTCACCCTTAATGTAAGCTCACCCTTGTGTAGATCGATCAATGCATGGCCTGTAGCTAAGAATGGCCTTCCAAGAATAAGCGGAATCTCACCATCTTCTTCCATATCCAAAACAACGAAATCTACCGGACAGATAAACTTATCCACTTTAACTAGAACATCTTCTATAATGCCTCGTGGATAAGTGAAAGACCTATCAACGAGCTGGAGAGAGATACTAGTAGGCTTGATTTCAGACATTCCTAGTCTCTTGCATACTGACATAGGCATGAGATTGATGCTAGCCCGCAAGTCACAAAGTGCCTTCTCAAAAGTTTCGGAGCCAATGTTACATGGAATAGTAAAGCTTCTTGGATCTTTCACTTTCTGTGGAAGCTTTTTCTGTAAGATAGCACTGCATTCTTCAGTCAGCTTCACTGTATCAAAATCTTCTAATTTTCACTTTCTTGACATGATTTCTTTCATGAACTTGACATAATTAGACATCTGCTGTAATATTTCTGTAAAAGGGATGTTGATATGAATTTTCTTGAACATTTCCAAGAACTTAGCAAACTTTTCATCCAATTTCTTTTTCTGAAACCTCTAAGGAAATGGCAGTGTTGGAGGCTCAAGGTGCTTGCTTCCTTGAATTGTTATGCTAGGATGTCTCACTTCTACTTTCTGTTTGGTCTCATTCTGCTCTACTTCAGCATGTTGTGGTGGTATAGCTTTCTCAGAATTTATAGTTTCTTCAGTGACAACCATAGGGCTTGATAAATAAGCTGGATCTTGCACTTCTTTACCACTCAGCTAGTTAAGACTGCCTTGCAACTTTCCCTAGGATTTACATGAGTATCGCTGGGGAATGAACCCCGCTACTGGCTAGAAAGTGCTTGGGCTATTTGTCCCACTTGAGTCTCAAGGTTCTTTATTGTAGCATTCATGTTTTCCATTTGAACCTCCATTCCTGAAACTCTGCTGTCATTTTTATCTACTCTGCCTGTCAATTCTTTAAAGAAACGTGCTTGCATATTCAGAATCTCATCTAACTTATCATTCGTAGATGACTTCTTATCATGTAAGTTTTGCTGAGGGGCATAACCTGGTGGGGTTTGCTGAACATTTCTGTTGTTTTCATAAGAGAAATTCTCATGATTTCGGATCCCCTGATGATAATATTTAGGTACTTATACCCTTGAGACTGACCTTGGTAATTATTGAACCTATTCAGAGCATTCAACTGCTCCATGGATGCATCTTCAGAGTGAATAGCTTTTTGATTTTCAAAGATGGCCAAAATAGATTTATTCTAATGAGGTCGTTGACCCTGACAATTGCCAAGCTTCTCAGTTAAAGAATTCATTTGATGAGTCATAGAAGCTATCTGAGCCTGTATAACTGTGATCTCATCCACTTAGTGTAAACCAACTCTCTTTACTACTCCTTTCTCAGAACCATGACCATAATCATTAGTGGCCATATCTTCTATAAGTTGAGTAGCCTCAATTGTTGACTTTCCCATCAAGGAGCCTCCTACTACTGAATCCACCAAAGCTCTAGTAGGTGGTGTCTAGCCACTATAAAACATCTGAATCTGAAGCCATGGGAGATAGCCATGTTGAGAACATCTTCTTAGTAAATCTTTGAATCGCTCCCATGCTTCCTAAAGAGATTCAAAATCTGACTACCTGAATGAACTAATCTCACCCCTCAATTGATGAACTTTCGCAAAAGTGAAATATTTTTGTAAGAATTTTTGCCCCATGTCTTCCCAGGTGGTGATGCTACCTGGTAAGAGAGTTTGTAGCCACGTCCGTGCTTTATCTCTCAAAGAGAAAGGAAAAAACCTTAGCCTCAACTGATCCTCAGTAACCCCATTCATTTTGACAGTGTCACAGATCTCCATGAAAGAATTTAGGTGTGCCATCGGATCTTCAGTTGCTAAACTCCCAAACTGTTGTCGTACCATTGTAATCAGAGAGGGCTTCAACTCGAAGTTGTTGGCATTAATGGGAGTGAGAGCAATTCCAGAGTAATTGTTATTCAATACGGGTTTAAAAAAATCCTGTAATGGTGCTTCACCATCATTCCCAACAACTGATCTTCCGCTTTCAGCCATATCAGATTTGTGACCTCGAGTCTCTAGCTGAAATTGTCGACGTGTTTTCAACCAGTTTGGATCACTCAACTCTGTTGAGTCTCTCCTCATTAACAATCTGAAACACCACAAGCAAAGAAAACTAATCATGTGCAGCGAGCCAATGTATTAAATAAATAAAATAAAATAAAGAGAATAAAAATAGAGAGAACAAAACACAAAAAAAGAAGAATAGACAATACTAAATAAATTACACTGAAACAACGCTAAATAAAAATAAAAATAAAGATAAAGATAAACTAGACTAACTAAAATTAATAAAATGCCTTAAAAAAAATAAATAAATAAGAATAAAAATAAAAACTAAATAAACTGAAATATGCTAAAAAATAACACTAATAAAAATTAAATAAACTAAACTAAAAAAATTCTTAACGAATAATAATAATAAAATAAAACTAAATAAAACAAAACAAAACTAACTGAATAATTAAAAATAAAAAATAAAACAATTAAAAACTAAACATTAATAATTAAATAAGAATAATAGTAATAAGAAAAAAATTAAATTAAATTAAATTAAATTAATTAATGAAATTAAATAAACAATAAAAATAATTTTTTAATGTCTTTTATAAATAAATTACAAAAATTGACTAAATTAATTTTATGCCTAAAAATAAAATAATTGAAGCTAAGATAAAACTAGAAGTAAAATAAAATTATAAAAAAATAAAAATAAGAATAATCAAAAATAAAATACTAAACTAAAATTAATTAACAAATTAATAATAAAAATAATAGAAGTAATAAAACAAAAGAAGAAAATTAAACTAACCCAAAAAACTAACCCAACAAACAAAAGAAGAAAATAAGACCAACCTAAACTTCTAATTAAACTAACTATATAAAAAAATAAAAAAACAAAAAAAAACTAACCTAAAATTTATAACTAACTAGTAGTGACCGACTAACAAAAACTAATAACCCAAAAGAACCGAAAAATAACTATTAATAATAACCTAAAACAATAGAATAAATAAATAAAAATATCACCCCAGCCAACTAACGCTTAAGAATAATTAAGCTAACTATTAAACTAACAATAACCGACTAACAAAAAAAATGATTAACTAAAATTTCGATTAATAAATAACAACTATCTAAAATGAACACGCAACCAACTCAAACGATAAAAAAAATTAATAAAAAATGAACTAATTAAAATAAAATAATATAATTAAAATAAAATAGAAATCTTAATTAAAATTTTTCACCAATTTCAATTGGTTCTAAAATTATTTATGTCGTTACCCGGCAATGGCGCTAAAAACTTGTTGGAATCACTGCAAGTGTACAAGATCGCAGTAGTAATATACTCGGTAAATACCGAATTATCGTCCTCTGAGAACGGTTTTTGGTTAATAATCTTAAAGCTCAATCTAATTTCAGTTTCAACTTTATTAAGGCTAAGAATTTAATTAAATAGTGAAAACTTAAATTAAATCAAAAGTAAATTGAAAGCAAGTGAATATTAAATTAAAAATATATGAATTAAAATTTTAGTTTAGTAAAATATCATGTATTCATTTTTAATATTTATTTCAAGTAATCTAAATTTTATTCTTATAAGTTGTAGCACAAATAATTAAAATCCTCTCCCGAGGTACCTCAATCCTATTAGTTAAATTGCTTAATACCCCCTCCCGAGGCGTACAGTCAATAAACTAATGCATTAAAAATATCAATCACGTGCAACCTCCTACATAATTAACAACCTCCCGGTCAATTAATTCAGATAGGTCTATATTCTGATTGTCTAATTATTGAACTTCTCTCTCAAGTTAATTCAATAATCTAAAATCAATTTATACGTGATCAATAAATAAAAAACATTAAACACACAGAATATAAAATAATACCTCAAAATAAATTAATCAAAATAAAAATAAAAAATTCTTACAATCTAAATTACATCCTACAAATAAAAATATTTAGCCAAACATATTTAATAAATTACAAATCAAAGAATTAAATAAAGTAAATATCATACTAGAATTTCTTCAAATTCTTTTATTCTTATTCTTCAATTCTTATTCTTTCAATTTGATCTCTTCTATTCTGAATTATATCCTGAATAATTCAGAATAATTCAGAATATATCCTGAATAATTCAGAGCTTCAAAACTTGAATAATCAAATTCTGAATTATATCCTGAATGAATTCGTGGCTGTCTACTTTTATAAACCGACTAGAAAGTTAATTGTACACAAACACGGAACCTAATTGCACCCAAAACCAAACCACAAAATTGATTTTCTTTTCTGACGTTTGCTTTTGTCTTCTAATTCTTCAATTCACTCATGCTTTGCTTCTAAATTACAAATTGTGCCATTCTTGCTTTTCCTCAAATTACAATTCATGCCACTCTCTTCATGCACCACAAATTATACCTAAAATTCCTTCCAATCATGCCCTTCCCTTTAACACCTTAATTACCAACTTGCCATTGTGAATTGCTGGTTCCAAATTTTTGGATATTCGACCCACCTTTATGAATAATTACATGCTTTGACCACCGAATTTATGTCAATCATGTGTCTTGGTGTGTTTCAATTTTTTTAAACCTGCAAAAAAATAATTGAGAATGCCTTCCTTGAACATTAAATTAAAAATATAAATAAATATATAAAAAAATTATATTAAAATACTCTAAATACATAAATAATATGTAATACGAATATAATTGATCATGCATCTAATTATGAGTAATTATGTTATATTTTCTATCTAAACTCATGCAAAACATATGTAAAATATATATAATAATGTTATTATGCAATACAACTAACAATAAGCACCTTCGGGTGCTCATCTGGTGATAAAATTTTTTGAGGTACTTTATGAAAGTCGTTGGAGCTTGTTGTTAATTTGTGGTTGCAGGTCCAAGGTGGTTTGTATGGATTGCTCGCCAAGGTAGAGATTTATTATATAAGGGCTCACAATCTTGTGGGCCCAATTTATTAAGCCCACAATTTATGTGGGTTACTTGTGGAGTCCATTATTAGGCATGTATAAATGTCTATTTAACTAGGTTTTCTTAATTAATCTTGATTATAGAGAGACTAAGAGAACCCTAATAGAAGATTAAGGTTTGTACTTGTATTCCTCCAATTTTTATAGTGGATCTCGTTCTATCACCTGTGGAAGTAGGCATAGCCGAACCACGTAAATCTCAATGTCTTTTGTGTGATTTTACATTTCTGTTATTTGTCACATTCACAATCATTCGATCACTTAGATTGGTCAATCTAGATCACTCAAAGCGTTTTCGCGCACAACACCTCTAACTAGTCAAATGACAAAAACTATCATATATGTCCATATGCTTTTATTTATTTATTTTTAATGGATGGTAAAAAGACTCAGTTGGATTGTGTAATACCTTGAAAACTCTGTATTTAATTAAATAAAATTCAAGATTAATTCAGTGAAATTCAGTGTAAAATGAAATTAGACTCATTTTAGGGCTAAATTTGCCAGGTTTTCAAAAATCTCATTTGGTGACCCTTAGGGACCCAAAACAACTTGAAACAAAGTAAAGTGACATGAACCAACTAATTGGACAACATTTCCAAAAATTAGAACAATTGGTTGTAACACCCCGATTTTTAATCAGGCCTCCATCATGTGCTATAGGTCTAGCGTGGAGATGCGCGCTTGTGGCAGAGATGCCTCACGTTAGGTTCGTCGCCCGTTAAGAATCGGAATGATACTTAAAATTTTTCTTGTCAAAGTCTCTTTCTTCAAATTCGAGTTCTTGATAGATAACTTTCAAAGAAATATATCTGAAAACACATTTTGCATAAAACAAAAGATCAAAATAACTTTCACCGGATTCACCAGATTTCTATAGTTAGACAAAACAAACTAGAATTAGAATTTATTTCGATGGAAATTCATGTAACAAATAATGTAAGATCATTAGAGTAAATGTTGTAGCGGATGAAATCATTAAAATATTTTATATTGACCAAGCAGGTCGATTATTCCAAAACCAAGATAAATATATGTAAAACAGTGAAATTAAAATCAAATAAAAAGTATACATTCAGTTTTATTACAATTAAAATAAGTAAAATAGAACCTTTAAATCCTCCTATCTTGGACAACTTCTCCATGAAGTTTCTAATAAAAAATGAGAGTCTTTTGACGTAGATTGTTGCACTCTACGTCCATGTGCCCCTGAAAAAGAAATGGAACTAAGCTCGAAAGCCTAGTGGATCATTCCTATACATCATACACATTATACAGATCAAAACTCAAAACATTACAAACACTTCCAAACATTAAACGTTTCAAACGTTCATTTGTTTTGATTGTAATCTAAGACCAAAAAAGTGTTGAGATGACTCTTTGTATTCCCTGTGATCTCGTCTAATCATAGAAGCTCTCGAGTACCATCTAAAATCAGTCATGTCTTAGTATTATGGTGTCACAATCTAAGAGAGAGTACTTACTGCAGCCTCGTACTACCTCCTAAAGACTTCTAGTTGTCGCAGGCAGCTTAAAGTTGGAAATACCCATGATCCACCTTGTGGCTCATTGATCTCAAGCGGTGACATATAGAAGATGCCACCTCGATTTGCTTTAGGTTGGTCGAT
>JAJIYU010017936.1:0-11432 GCA_030144865.1 Tinospora cordifolia | reverse complement strand
AGGGGGAGTGTGCCCTGCGCGCAGGCGGATGGGGGGGCGCGTGAGGGCCCGGGGGGCCAGGGGCTCACCCCCCCCCCCCCCCTTAATACATACTTTTTTTTTTTGTTATCCCTTATATATAATTTTAAAATTTTTTATCTGAAATTATCAAAAATTGTTTTGTCAGCCATTCTCATCAAAATCTCTAATTATACATTATTTTATCATTTATTCCATTATTTTCTCCTAAAAAATGAATAATCCATTAAAAATTACATTTTTCTCCCAAAAATTTCATTAATTACACCAAAAATTCTATTTATTGCTCTAAAAATTCTAAAAATTCAACACTCAATCCCAAAATTTATTTCTATCAAGAAAATACATTTTCCTTATAGTCCATGTATTTTCTCCTCAAAGTCACATTTTTCCCTATTATTTCAATTTTCTCTAATAAATAATTCAAAATTGGAAAAAATTGAGGATAATTCATGTATTTCATTTAAAATTTTCAAAAATACATATATTGAACCCAAAACTTTTTGTACATCAAAACATGGGTCGTCACACATATTGCCACAAGAACAAAGCAAAACAATGACCCAAGATGCCAAAACAAATTGGCCAAAGTTAGGCATACTATTATACACATTGTCACTATTGAATGTTATTCAAGAGAATAAATGTTGTCATGATCCTCAAATACTTTAAAACCAAGTGTCCAAACCTCAATTACATTGTAGGGCACCAAGAAACAAACAAAACAATATTAAAAATTGGCAATGATGAATATGGCCCTAAAACTACTAAGACATGAAAGTGCATTGCTTTGGAAGGTATTGCAGAAAAGCATGTTGCACTGCTCTAAGCTATGGTGCTTTGAGACAGGGCTTAAAATAGTTCACTACTCTGAACAAATTGTCTTTAAACAATCGCATAATTTACACAGGCCTTGGTCAAGGTTTGAGGGATCCAAAAGTGGAGTCTACAAAGGAACATTGACATCAAAACCACACACAAACACAAACAAAAGATGATGGTATAATGTGGATCATACACACCAAAAGGTAGTGTTTGTGTTCACATAAGTGAAAACAAAGTAGCTTCAGTCACAAAATAAAGCTTTTGAATGTACAAGTATTTGGTTTGAATTTGAAATTAAAGTGAGAATGCTTCTATCCTCCTAATTATTTAGACATACATGTTAAATGATTGTGATAAATAGCTTAGGTGGTAGTTTAAAAGACACCATTCTGATCATGTACTTATATAATATGTTTGAATGATGAATGGCGTGATTTTTGTATCTTTATGCTTGATATTTTGGCAATGAGATGTCATATGACTATTAGATTAATGATGCACATGATGCTAGGGAGACACAGTTCACGATACTAGTCAATACTAGTTGCACGTATAACATGTCAATACTAGTTGTACACACAAGTATAACATGTCAATACTAGTTGCACGTGTAGTTGACATACTTTGGTAGTTCACAAGGTGTTTTCCTCCTAGCGCATCCAAATAATTAAAAACATCCCACATGAGCCCCTTGGGTTGTGGGTTAAAATGTTCTTGGAAAACTTGAGGATTCGGGGAGATTGACTACTCGCAAACACCACGATATTATCGAAGTACCATCAGGTTGTAACGGTTGGTAGACTACCTTAGGGCTTGCTCGCTCACCTATTGTCTAATAGACTAATTAAATGTAGGGGTGACAATTTGTGATATAACACGATAATTCCGCACGAAATTAACGAGTTTGGGTTAACATGGAAAACTTGAAAATAACACATTTAACATGATTATAGATAATTTAAGAGATAAATTATAAAAAAATTAATTTAAAATTAGTGTATTTATTAATCTATTGATAATATAATTCATTGTTATTATATTAAATATAATTTTTTAAATATTTTTTAATTTTTATTAATATTTTTAATAAAAAATTATTTTAAAATTTAATTATAAAAAGTTAAATGGGTCATACAAGTACACGATTACGAACGCGGTTAAACACGACCCGTTTATGACACGATGACACGAATTGTCACCCCTAATTAAATGGTTGTTTGAAACGCATTAATGTATTATAGCATTTTCATAAATGTTGTGGGTATATGCTTGACTTGTTAGAGTTTAAAACTAGATGATGCATGAAGCTTGTAGAGCTCATCCTTTCTTTCTTTTGGTTGCAAGTGGCTATTGATCGGGTGAGAATAGTTTCTTTTGATTATTTTTCTTATTGTTTTAAACCTTTGTTAGGATGTTTAATATGTGGGTCATGAACAACCTTTGAATTATGTAATGCTCGAGGTAAGATAAAGAATTTTCTCTATTATTGATGGGCCTGCTATGTAAGGGCACAAATATTTTTTGGGATGTCCTACCCGAATTGAAGATGTTGTGTATCTAATGTTTTGTTATCTGGAAAACATGTCTCATTGAAAATAGTTTTGAAATATATTCAGCATGACGTTGAAAATGATTTCATTTGATGGAAAAATAAAATAAAATAAGGAAAGAAAAAGAAAAATAAAAAAGGAAAAAGGAGAAAAGTATCGCTGCCCCTTCTACCTTGTTCCTCCCTCTCAAGTGCTTTTAAAATAAACAAACACAAAATCTCAAAATGGACTAGAATTTTTAGAGAAAAAAAAAAAATCTTCTCCAAATGTTTTTCAAGTTAACATCAGTTTTCAAAAAGAAACCGAAGGGTGAAGGGGGTGTTATAATTTAATAACGAATGATATGTTGTGATACTCAATAATATATGCATGATCCTTATCAAGTTATCATAGTATTTCGTTGAAATATAATTTTATGTGAAATCATAGTATTCTATCGCAATATAATTTTACGTGACGTGTGTACTTTGTGTTGCACGATAGTGTGAAATTAATTATGTTTACTTTTTATCTCACTAAAGGAATAAAACGAAGAATAGAACAAGTTGAGGCGAAGGTTTTGTATAAGGCATTGTCGGTATCCAGGCCACTAATTGATTTTGGACGAATGATCTATTGGGACATCACTCCTTAAAATTGGGTCCTAAGTAGAAAACTGACCATTAGGTGTCATATCTGGATTTTATCTCAAGCAATTAATACAAAGATATAGAAAATTATTTCTTTCGGCCTTAACATTAGTCCAAAACAATTTAATGTGTAAATAATAAGTGTTTCCGTATTTGAATGTTTGACTTTAATAATATTTGTGACATGAACATAATCTACTAGGTTATTTAAGCTTACCTTCATTTTGTATGTAAGTTGCAAGGAATAAGTGATATGGACTACGGGAGAGTGAAGAATCTATTCGTATTTTTAATAGATATTATTTCTTTAATATTTGAATTTAGCAATGAAATTGAACAATTTAACTTTGTGTCTTAAACTCTCTATTGTTGGATGTCTCATGGAGACTTGTTTTTAACTACTTCAAGTATCTTATTTGAATTATTTTTAAGGATTTTTTTATTGTGCTTATTTTAATTACTTTATTTGAATTACCTCATTGTGAAATTTTACAGTTTGCCCCACGCCTAAAGCTCTTTACTTTATTCTTTTAGGAGGTTAAATAATTAACCTCCTAAAAAATTTTTTTCTTTAAAGAATGTACAGGGAGAATAATGTATCAATTTTGTGAAATGTATTTAAAGTTTATAATAATGGTCCACACAGATTGCTTTCTTCCATTATGGAAAATTTTATTATCCTATTTTAATAAAAGATAGTTCCACATCTTATAAAAGAATATCAAGACTAAGACTGTGATCCATACAAATAGTGGAAAATTATAATAAATACAATTTTGTTAAAAAAATTTTATAATTTATATAATGGCCCATAAAAAAGCATCATTAAAAATTATACATGAACCCCCAATTTTAATAAAGCTTAGCTTCATCTCATTTTAAATATCAAGAAAGAATTACCCACACAAGCTGTTTTTTAAGAACGGAATACAATTAAACTGAAGTTTTTGTTTTTGTCAACTTTATTCTTTTCTAATATTTACATTTTGGTGATCAATTAAAAAAGAAAAGAAAAACTCAGCAGCCGAGGGAAACCCTAATTAGAAGGTCTCTCCTACCGTAGAGGCCCAAATTATTTCTTCGTCGTTCATTCTTCTCCCCGCTGTTTTTCCTTTTCATCCCTCTACTCGCTCGTTAGTTTGGCTATCGCTCAATCTTCACCAACAGATATTCTCGCTCTTCTCTGCCACTGATGCTAGCTTCTTCTGCTGTTTGCTATTCTCGCTCCCACGTGTTGCTGCCAGCAATGGAAATGCATGCTGTTTTTTTTTCTTTTTTTAATTTGTAATTTTTAATTTTTTGTGGTGGTGGTCATGCCCTTTTGATGCATGTTAGGGTTTTGACATCTGTTTTTGTTGCAAGGGTTATTTATGCCCTTTCCAAAAATGATTTTTTTTTTTTTTTTTTTTTGTGTCATTAGCAGTCGAACCCGCTACCAATCTACGTGATTAAATTGTGTTTGCATTGTTAATTTGTTCTTGAATCTTTGGTTGTTTCCATTGGTTCTAATCTTGGAGATTAATTTACGATAGAAATGTATGTACCTATTGTGAAAAAAGAAAAACCATTAAAATAAGGTGAACCCTATTTAATCCATCTCTTGTTCGTCTAAACGAAACCCAACCTGGTCGCTCTCAACGCTTTTCCATCCTCTTCTTTCAGTTAACTTCGTCTTCTCTTCTCGTTGGACTATCTTCTCTTCCTCTTTCTTTTAAGGCGACGAACTGGGTCTCTCTACCTCTCTTACTTCATTCTTTTTTAGCAATGTTACCCATACATTCTGACTTCTGAGCCTCGCGCTTAGGTCGAAATGCACCAGCCAACCATGGTGAGTGAAGGAGCTGCTGACCAAAGTGTGGCTCCCAGCATTAATTGCCTGTATGAGTTGATTTATCAGTACCAATGGCATTTCAGTACTGAAACTAATTAAGGGCTATTTTCTCATAAATCTAGACAATTTGACTTTACCTTTGCTGAAAGACATTGTTCAGCAGTACAACCCTTCAGATTTCCTCCCAAAAAAATATATATATATAAAATAAAATAAAAAATAAAACAAAAAGAAACAACATCACCTCGGGGAAATTCACAATTTACCTATCAAAGGAAGAACCATTATCAGTTTTGATCCATCATGTGTTTAGATGAACTGCGGGGAAGATGTTTCTCAAAGTCATCAGCAGCGGTTACACGAAGCGCTGTCATGTGATACATTAAATAAATAAATAAATATATATAAAAAGTGTCGATAACTTATTTTCTCCTACTTTTTTTAGTTTTATTTTATAATATACGCGTTTTTGGAAGTATATATAAATCAAAAATACTTTTAATTTATAAGGCGCTTGCCAGAGACTAATTAGGCTGTTGTGTGGGTGAATAGCAGGGCAATTCTCCTTTGGCAGGAAATTGAGCTAAAGCAAAGCAAATAGACAGCACCTTCCATGCATGCCAAACACTAATACCCTGCCAAAGGAGAACTGCACTGTCATTCTTCTCTACCCACACACATCTACAAAACGTTTCATTTGTTCTTATTTTCATGCTTGAGTCAAGACAATGCTACAGGAACACATTTATACCAGCTGATGATTCGCATTTTAGCTTTGGATATACCATATAGAAGACGGCATATGCTTGGAAGAATTATATTCCGGCTTGCTTTATATGACCTTTACTTTTTCCGCGTCTTACATTCTACTCAACACAATCTTTTACCAATTTCATAAATCGTTTTCATCCATAGCTTTTTATTTTTATTATCATGCACGAATATTACAGAATTGTATTAGTTTACGGGCACGCTCACGCGCAGTGCATGTACATTAAAAAAGTGTGATAAAGAAAAATATTACTGTTATTATTCTTTTTTAAAAAAGTAAATAATAAGATGATTAAATTGTTTTGGTAAAGTTTTTTTTTTTTATTTGAAATAAATATTTAGGGTTTTTAATTTGCTTAAAAATAAAAGTAAGTACATTGTTTGAGTTAATTTGTTGGGTATGGAAGATATAGAAAATGTTTGTTTTTAATATTTCTAGGAAAAAAGTAAGAAGACAATGGTGGTGGCTGTTCAAGAAATTTGTTCCCAAATTTGGCAATTAATTTGCGTTTTAAATGAAGTACTTTGGCATAATGAGATTTGGTCACAATATATTTGTTTGTTTACCCGATCACAGTGGATAGATTTGTTCTTTTTTATTTTGGTTTAATATTTTAGAAAGCAAAATTGTTTTGAAATTTTATAGAAAATAAATGCAGCATAAGGTGAATTATGAAGCATTTCATTTATAAACCTCTGCTCGCATTATTTTAAAGTTCTATTGCTTATAGGTAAGCTTAGAACACAATCTTCTATTCACACGCATCAGTTTGATAATCTGTACGATTTTATGTATCGTCTCTTCTTCATATAAAAACCTATATATATAGCTGTCGTTCAAATTTAACGTCTTTAACTTCAGAAGAGTGTAGCTTTCATTTATTGAAATTATATTGCACTGCACTTCCTTCATCTCACTTTCATTTTCATCTTCATTAATGACAGTTCAAAAGAGAGATGTATCCATTAGAGACGATATGTGATGCGATTTTATGTTAAATGAGTATTTTATAATTGGGCTATCATTTAATCGTTTGTGATTGATTAAGACGTTATCCTATTTGAGATTTCTTCTAGTAGTTTTTATACAACAATGTTACATTTGAAGTTTCAGATTAGTGCATTGCAAGTACTTTTACTAGAATTCCTAACATGGTTATCTTTTGTCTACCACTGATATCCTTAAATTTATCTGAAGTTCACATGATTATATATATAATCTTTTAATTAATGAGAAAATGTGACTGTAGTTCACATGTTTCAGACAATAAGTCAGTAATGTATATACCAGTTACCAGATATTACTTAATTTTTAATAGACATCTTCTTTTTCTGATTGGCTCTCTTACAATGTGCTCCGCTTAACTTGTTAAATTTATCTGAAGGATCAATTGGTCATTTGCATATAATGTTGGTTCATCTACTTTTGCAGATTATATAGATACATAGAACACTGTGGATGACATGCATGCCCAAGGGGTGCCATGGAAAAGAACATCGTTTTCGATCTTCCTCTTGTACAGCTGAAGATATTTTCTGTATAATCTTGACGAAATTTGGATTGGTGTACAATAACTGGAATCTAATGAGCATAGAAAACTAGTTGCATTTTTCTTACCTCCTAATTTGGTTCTTGTAACTGGTAGATTTATAAGCAAATGAAGCAACCCCTAATGGTTGGATCTGTTTGTGTGTGTGTGTGTGTGGACTTTGGATAGGGCTCCTCGAAGGACCACAATGAGTGGTAGCCTTCAATCCCGGTAAAAGCCTGAGTTGGTTTCCAGATAATAATTAGGCATAGCAAGGAAAGTAGGCAACAGAAATAAATAAAAGGAATCTTCCTTTATGAATATCAAATTCTCAATTAGGCATCACGGATATTTCATCGTTATGATCTCATCACTATAGCCTTAAAGACGGTTGCAAAAACAAATCGAATATATTATATCTTGGTGGTGATTGAAGTCTATTCTTAAAATGAAGAAGATAATTTAATTGATCCTTCCTATAAAATTTTTATGACAGTAAAACATTCCCAATAACTAGATTATGATAAGTGTATACGAACGTGGAATATAACCAAGGGACTCCGTGGTAAGGCACATCCAAAGATATATGCTGTGAGCTAATAGAATGATCAACTTACCTTAATAAGATCAAACACTTAAGTTTCGTGGTGAGATGTACTCTAACTATGACTTAAGGTATAATGTACAACACAATATTAGTGTACACTTAAGTAATCACTCTAAGTAATCTCAGTAGTTTCAATCGTATCCAAATCTGCGACTAATGTTTTGAAGGAAAAATAACCTTAAGAGCATAAAATTAAGGAGAATGACATATGTACGAGGAACACACAAAAGAGGAAAGTTAAGGCCACCCATTTGTCTTCATGACTGATCCCCCAAGCTTGGTATTATGCCAAAGGATATACTTTTATTTCATTTTCAACAAAAAAGAAGAACAACATTGTAGAGTTTCTTCGGCAGCATATCCGATCGAGCTAGCTCATAAGTAGCAATTCATCAGCTCAGTGAGTCTCATCACAAACCCTCATGAGCTGCAGTTGTAATTACAGGGCAAATTCTTCTTCTGGCAGGTAGCCACTGTCTCATACGATTAGTACAAACATTCTAGCTATAATTTGAGTTAGTGTGCTTACTGCCAAAGGAGATTTGCCCGGCAATTCCTCTTGCAGCATCAGTTTCCTTGCTAGTACGTATTTCTGCAAATGAAGCCTTCACCACCTTGATTATGACACGTGTTACACATTAGGAAGTTCATTTATTTATTGCTACATCTTTATAATACATTGTTCAAGTCTTTTCTTTTTGGATCAATGCTGCTTTTCACAATTGACCTTGGACGTATCTTGCTATAGCTGTGCCTAGCCTCCCTCTTGCCATCCAACTTGCGAGCCTAAACAGTCACCTATGCATGCATAAACACCATGTATTCAAGTATATATTTATACACATGCATGTGCTTAATTTGCCATCTTCAACGTATTTTCTTAATGTTAAGTGATTTTTCACTTGAATTCTTCCCAGTGTTTTGACGTTAATAAACAATACAACAAGTGATAGTGACGAGTTACGGTACCATCAGTCAGTATCCTATCAACTTAAATAAACCAAAGATAAATTTAAAGCTGATTAGAATAGTAAACAATGGGAGCTTATCAAAATTTAAAAAGAGTTTTTGTAATTTTATTTTTTGATTCATTCTGGTCATATCGTTTTCTAAAAATCTTATGCATGGTAAACATGTCTTTGAAAGCCAATATATTTTCAGAAGGTTAATGTTTGGATGAATGTTGACAACATGATCTGAGATTTTTTATCTGTTTTTTTTTTTTTTTTTAAATTCAAATGTTTCAAATTTCCAAACCAAATTTTTCTCGAAAAATTGTTTTACACATGATTTTTTAAAAACAAACAAACAAAGAAACATAGATGTTTTTGTTAAATTTAAAAAGGGGAATTTTTCATTTCAAAGAAGTGTACTTTTCCAATCAACGCACTATGGAGGAGTTTACATAGCATCACTTTTTTTTCTACCAGAAAAAATACATGTAAACTCATTTTTACTACCAAATGTCAACACATGATGTTGTGAAAATTACACCATTAGATAAAAAAGTGATACACATTTCAATATACATGTTCACTTATTAAATGATTATAAATTCATATTGTAGCATTTAGCGTTCAAAATGGAGTTTATGTATCATTAACTTTTTCTTTAAGAAATGTGTTTCTAAATTAACTTCATCATAAACTTAGTAAAATTTGTTAAGGATATGCTTTCTTTAATGGGAGTAATGTGCTTAGGCACTTGGTGAAAAGTTTGTTGAACATTTATTTTTCACAAGTTTTTGGTGGCACCATTTTGACACTTATATATTAAATGGAGCTAGTATAATTACGCAATTAGAGCTTAAGGCAAGATACTATATCATGCTGCCTGAAATATTTTCTGTTTGGATTATTCTCTCACTTTGTAAACACAACACAAAAGTTCCAAATTTTAAATTTCTTTTCTCATGTTTCTATTGTTGAGAAGAAGGTTCTCTTTATTTTTTTTGATGAAAATGAGTAGTTACTCTCCGTAATTGAAATAACTCCCTGAACCAAAATATTTTGGTGGGAAACGAGACAATGAGACTAAATTTTATCTTTATGTTATTGTGGTTCGATAGTTTTTCATTCCACAACTACAAATGAATGATCGTTCATGAAATATGAACCATTAGATTATTCTTATTCAATAATTCTCAAATTTGTTCTTATTCATTATCATTTTTATTTTTATCAATATATCAGTGTAACCAGTACATTTTGTATTTTTAAAAATAGTAAACGAGAAAATGGTCAATTATACAATAATTTCAATAAATCTTTATTTTCTATGTTTTTGTCTTCTTCTTAAGTTCTTCAACTTCTTTTGAAATTATTCATAGCACTTTCCTTTTCTTCTTATTTTCAAAACACCATGGGAAAAAGTTTGAATGCGAAAACCTTTGTATGCTTTTGTTGCATTAAATCATCCAATCATAGTTTGTGGAATTTAAAATAAATAAAATGAACAACATAAATTGAAGGAATTAAGTAAAATTAGTTGTAAGATTTCTCAATCTATCAGCTTTACTTTCATTTATGGCTTTTACTCATTGACTTGTTATATTTGAACTTTGTTGCTAATTTCAATTTATTTGAAACAAACATATATTACATAGTTTCTCAAATATGTTTTTAGTTGAAACAATTCAAATAAGATAATTTATCACTTATAATTCCCAGGCTCGAAATCAGTATGGGTCTTAGTTTTGCCTTACTCTTAAAAAAAAAGTTAGTATGTTTTTTCTTGCGCAAAAAAGGATGGCATATTAATAATTAGATGATGGATGTTCATATTTCTCATGCTTTTATATTTCATACTATGCTCATAACTCTCACATTTGTTATTCGTCAAATATAAATAATTGATCATCTATACTTATAACCCCAGGTTATAATTTTCTAAATTATTTGTATTTATCATCATATTTATTTTTATCATATAGTCATTGTAAGCTTTATATTTTGTATCTCTAAAAATAGTAGATGAGAGACTGTCAATCATACAATGATTTCAAGAAATCTCTCTTTTGTTGTTGTCTTCTATATGTTCTTCATTTGTCTTTAATTAAAATTATTTTGTAACACATTATCAATACAATCTCAGTTTTTATTAAAATCTTGAAAATTAATTCGAAAACATAAGAGTTTAGAAGGAAAAGGTTTTAAGGTATATTTTACTATAAATTTAATTTGTGAGATTAATTTATATTTTATTATTTATGTGGTATATTTTATTTTGCATATGCGTGATTATTTATAAATAATGTAATTTACTATAAATAATATATAATGTTGTTGAGTAAGAATGTATATTCTATAGTTGCATTGTGACGGCCCGCATTTTTATCATCGGAACGACGAGTCTGACGTTCATGTACTCAATGTATTTTCTGGAATTATAATGAGAAAATACAAAATTTTTTTCCAATTTTCCTCAATTTTGAATTAATTATTAAAGGAAATGAAAATAATTTGAGAAAATAAAATTTTAAGGAGAAAACACATGAAGGTATTAGGAAAATGTGTTTTCTTGAGGAAAATAATTTATAGGATGAATTTATGAATTTTTGGGGTAATTATCAGATTTTTAGAATGATAAATAGAATTTTTGGATGAAAAATATGATTTTTGGAGAAATAATTAAATAAATGTTAAAATTGTGTATAACGTTGATATTTTGATG
>JAJIYU010017935.1:0-11430 GCA_030144865.1 Tinospora cordifolia | reverse complement strand
GGCAAACGTTGTCAAAATTTGGTGTGGCAAAAGGAGATGGCTTTGCATGGGTGGGTCACACAATGTCAAACAGGAAGGTGGTGGCGGATAAGGTTGTTGAGTGGATGTACGAGAGGTCGGTGGATGATGATGATGATGGCAACCAAGCAGATAGGTCGAACCACAAAGACAACTCTGATGGGGAAAAGTTGGAAATGGGGGGTGTTACAGAAAGCAAATGAAGCAGGTGGAGATAGGATCCCAATAACAATGTGCACGTTCTTGCAAGTCTAGCGGGATGTGTTGAAGGAGAAGACAAACGTGTTGAAGTAGACTTGGCCACAAGCTGTCATGTAAGGAGGGCCAAGCACCAAAAAATCAAGAGGAAGAGATTTAGCAGGGCGGAGCCCATGTTGCTTCCAATGAGCCAGTAGAGAAATATAGACTCCCAACAGCAACAGTGGGCCCAGGCCCCGTGGGAAATAGACCATGAGGAAGACAACAGAGGGGATTTCAAGTGTATAAAAGGATATACAAGAAGACATAAGCAAAGGACCCCGTGTAGAAAACAACAGTGGAATGATCAACGCTTGACCATGAAGGAATGGGACAATCATAATGGAGGGTGGAAGTCATCTGTTTTGTTAGGAAATAGCAAGGATGAAGATAGAGGGATGTTCGGAGAGGATGAGATGCTACAAGATTGCCAACTTTCTTCTAGCTACAGTAGTAATTCCTCTGATGAACAATGTCAGGTGAAAAATGAAGAAGGAAGTGAAGCGGGTTTTCTTGGGGCCGATGTGGATAGACAGGTTGGTGAGGAAGAGGATACATTAGAAGGATTCGATGGGTTCTTTAATCCAACTGTTTCTATATCGCCTCCTCCTTCCATAGTGCCAAATTTAGTTCTAGAGACAGGAAGTAGATGCGACCAGAATGAGAGAGAGTTCAAGAATTATTTGGATACCCTAGGGCATGTTGAAATGGAGGATCTTTTGAAGAAGTTCAATGTCATTTTGGTCAAGCTAAGAAGTGCAAAGAAGAAAGGGGAAGAAATGGGGGAGGTCTAAGTGCATTTTCGGGTAGAGAGCCTATGATTGGGGGGGGGGGGGGGGGGGGGGGGGTGGTGGTATTTTTTATTGGTATGGGGGGGGGGGGGGGGGGGGGGAGGGGGGGGGGGTGGGGGGGGTGGGGGGGTGGGGGGGGGGGGGGGGGGGGGGGGGGGTGGGGGTGGTCTTATGAAGATATTATCATGGAATATTCGGGGGTGCAGATCTAGGAAGATGAGAAGGATGATAAAAAGGATCATTGGTCAAAATAATCTAGATATTGTGATTCTTTAGGAGGTGAAAAAGGGAGTGGTCTGAGGTCTAGGAAGCCAAAAATAGTTGTTTTCTCAGGCAGATGAATGTGAATGTAATTCGAATTATTAAAAAAATCTGTTTATCTTATTGTAGTTTCGGTTTTTTCCTTCTAAATTGGCTTAGGGTACTCTTTTGGCGATTGGATGCTTAAGTGAGTTTCCATTTTGTACTTTCTTTTGTAAGCGCACCTCTGGCGCCTTGGACTGCTCATCTACTTTATTAATATATACTATTTATTGTTCCTTTTTTTAAAAAAAAATTAGGACTATTAGCCAGAGAGGTATGGTGTCCAATTCTTCAACAACTAAGAATTCGTTGGGGTTAGTTTTAGCCTACAGAACAATTTAAAGAGTAGTGTTTGATGTAACATGTTAAATGGAAAACTTTGGTAGCATTGTCACTCTACCTAGTAGAAAACCAAAATTCACTGATTGGAAAGAAAGATAACTTGCATAATGAAAACATAACATTCAAATTAGAAGTACTGCAATATTTTTGTTTCTTTTTTTTTTTTTTTTTTTTTTTTGAAGAAACAACAGTGATATTGTAGTAATGGTAAATTATACAACATAACATGGATCGAACTCTAGGAAGTTCTGCAATGTTTAAGCTACACAGTCTCATTTGTAATTATAAGGAACAAAAAGAACCTTACTCTCTATGTATCTACATTCACCATGTCAAACTTTTAAAAGCTTTCAAGCCATCAGACTTATGCATAGAACAAACTATTTGTTGGCAAGGCATGGGCCTTAACAGCACTATATTATGGAGGTATCGTTCTTCCTGTTTTATTATTTTATTTTATTTTCTAATTATATTTTTTTTTAACAAGAAAGATGATTATATATTCATTTAAAAAGGGGATGATATATCCCAATGTAAGATCAATAGATACAAAGTTGCTCCATGACACGATATAATAAAATAGTGGGTAATTACAGTACATGCAAAATGTTACCCTAGTTCCTCACCAACTCCCCAAAATTTACTCCCCCACCCCCCCAACCCCAAGGCAACAAAAAGCATAATTGATCTTTGCCACACATGGTCCATGGGTTGGTTCCTTCTCCTTGAAGATCCTATTATTGCGCTCTTCCTAGACCGTGTACAAAATAGAAAGAAAGGTACTTTTTCCAGTAATTTCTGAACTGTGGACTTCCACTCCCTTGATGTACTACAAAAAGGTTGTCTTTCCCCACGGGGGTCCTTAGTTCATGTTGGACTACCAAATGCTCCTCATAAACCTGCAGCTTCCAAACATGTATCCTCTATCTTCAATTGCACGTCTGTACAGGCAGTACCAAGAAGGAGAGAGGTAAATGTTAGGAAACCGCTTCTATATTCTATCTGTAGTATTCAGCTTATATAGGCTAATTAACTACCCTAGAATCTTGGCTTTTTAGGGGGCTATTGTTGTTCGTATGAATCATGCATTTGGATCCAGTTCTTGTGATGGTGGTTCTGGTTCAATCTTTTCCAAAAAGGACTTAACTGAGAATTTTCCTAAGCCTTCACCTATCTACATCCTTTTGTCTTCCCTCCCCATAAGCCTTACCTCCTCCAATATTTGGAGCAGTTGAATAACGTCTCTTTATCCCTCTTCACCCAAATTACCCCTAATTTTTAAGTTCCAATGTGTACAGTGCTCTTCCTCTTGCTCCCCCTAATTAGGAAGGTCGTAAATGGGGCTTCATGTAATTCTAGATCCTTGGAAACAAGTCCTTGAAAGGATGTGCTCCACACCACTGATCCTTCCAAAATCTAATGAGCTCCCCATTGCCCACCTTCCAGCTTACCCACCATCAAAAGAGAGAGTAAAGAGTGAAGACGAACTTCCATGGGCTCTTATAAGTCGCATGAGGGTGCAAACTAGCCACCAATTCCTGGTCTCTTGAGCCATGAATGCTTCTAATGACCCCCTATCCTCATAAAACCTCCATAACAATTTGGCCATTAATGCTTTATTTATTTATTTTTTTCTTTTGCGTGTTGCTACCCAAACCCAGACCACTTTTCTCCACTGATCTGCAAAATTTGTTTCCACTTGACAAATATGCAGCTAGGTCCCCCCTATCCTCATAAAACCTCCATAACAATTTGGCCATTAATGCTTTTTTTTTTCTTTTTTTTTTCTTTTTTTTTTTTTTTCCGTGTTGCTACCCAAACCCAAACCACTTTTCTCCACTGATCTGCAAAATTTGTTTCCACTTGACAAATATGCAGCTAGGTCCCCCCTCCTCTTTTTTCCAAAGAAAGTTCTTTCTTATTCATTCAATCAACTCAACTATCTTCCCTGGTATTTAAAGATAAACATGAAGTGGGTGGGGATCACTTCCAAGATTGACTTAAGGAGCAATAGTCTACTTCCCCTAGAAAGATAGTTGCATTTCCATCCCTCAACTCTCCTTTTGATTGTCTCAATGATTAGGTCCTAGAAGGATATCTTCCTTGGATCTCCCTAATGGAAGTCCAAGGTAATGCATTAGCCAACTTCCCCTCTCTACTCCCAACCCGCCGACAACCTCAAGGATATCATTTTCCTACACAAGAAATGAAAATTTAACTTTGCCATAAACTTCGACCTATAAAAATTATAATTAATTCAAAGAGTTCGAGAAATTTGAAAGAACTTTTGTAAAAATTTGTTAACTTAGAAAAGTTCAAAAAATACTATGCAAATGCTAAAACATCCACAATTTCTATAAAAAATGATGAAAACAAACATAAATAAATAAATTTATTTATAAAAGTATACATATAATGGTTTTGAATATGTATTTTAACATTAATAATGTTTAATGTACATCACACGTGTTAACTTAAAACTATTATAAAAAAAGGGAGAAATTTATAGTCAAACCTGAATGGTTTTGCAAACATAAACTCTAATGCAATTAATTGCAGGTTCGCTAGTCGCTATAAGTGCAAGTACATTCGATCTTCCCTATCGATTTCAATAGATGGTTCTTGTTTCTCGTTTTTCCCTCAATGTCTTTCCTCTTAGGTTCTCAGCTTATTTTTCTCTTCTCTTTCTTCTCTCTATTGTCTTTTCTTCATATTATAACTCATTCTTGTTTTTCTTAGATAGCTACTTGCTAATTGTACATATCTCATCTTTAACCTTTTTCATTTATTGAGATAGATTTCTTTTATGATCATCCCTATGATTATATATATAAAAAAAAAAAAAAAAAAAATCTCTGTACACTCTACATAGATTTTTTTCCCATAAAAATGTCTTTTTACAACTTTTATGATTTTTTTTAAATGCAAAAATCGTCGAAATTTCAATTTTAGGTGAACTTTGCTAAGACTTTCGAAAATTTCAACGAAATTTTGTAATTTCACAGTTGTCGGTAAACTTAACTTAGATTGTCTAAATTACATAATTAATTTAGCTAATTTTGCTAAAATTCGACTAATTTTCATACCATGTTCCTACATGTTAAGTTTTGCCACTTGACTATTCCTAAAATTGATACTTAGGCAAGAGACTTTGCAAAAAGCTTCTCGTATCCTCGTAACGTTAACCTAACTTTCCTTATCATTATTAATAAACAAGAGGCACTCATCCGCATACTAAATATGTGACTCCTGTATACCAGCTCTTCCAACCACTAATTTTCTTAGCTCAGCCACCATTATGTAAAGGAAAGGGGATAGGAGTCCCTTTGTCTTAGTCCTCCGCTACAGTGGATTTTTCTTTTTGGAGTACCATTTATAATGATGGAATAGTTTGTGGACTTCAAGAACCCTACCATCCATTTCCTCCATCTATCCCCAAAGCCCTTTCTCCCTAAAACATAGTTTGGGAAATTCAAATCTACTACGTTGTATGCCTTGGCAAAATCCACTTTAAGAATCACCCCCTTTCTCTACCAATCTAGTGTTCCACCACCTCGTTTTCCACCAAGTTAGCTTGGATAATCTGTCTCCCTTTAGAAAAAGTTATGTGGGTCTCATCCACAATGTCCTATATAACTCCCTTCGATCTATTAGCAAGTAATTTAGCTATAATCTTATACAAATTGGTTACCAGACTTATCAGCCCGAAATCCTCCACCTTCCTTGCATTGCTTTTCTTAGGGATGAGACAAATATATGTTTCATTAGTTGCTTTATTTATCACTCCATTCTCAAAAACTTGCCTCATAACTGCAATAAGATCCCCTTTGATCAAACCTAGTTCTCATTGAACTCCACAGTAAAACCATCAGCCCTAGGGGTTTTATCCCCCTTGCAATTCAATATTGTGCACTTGAACTCATCTTCTTCGAACGTCCTTTCGAGCCATTGCCTTTTTTGTTCTCCATCTAGGGAACGTTCAATTCCATCTAAGACCCACATTTTTCCTTCCTTTCTTTTATATAGTCTATTGAAGTACCCTATCATTACATTTTCAATGCCTCATTCCTCCTCAATCATCTCATTGCCTTCTTCAACTTTCCTAATCTACTTCCTGCCTTTCCTAATTGAAAGGACTTTGTGGAAATGTCTATTGTTTACCTGCCCTTCCTTTGCCCACTTAAATTCAGCATTTGTCTAGTAGTTCTTTCATTTCTCCTATCAATTTCCACTGTTTCTTCCACTATCTGACTCCATTTACTATTTAATTGTAGGGCATTCGCCCCTTCCACCATCTTCGTTTGAATTTCCTGCATCTCCCTTTTTCAGTTTTGCTCTCTTTGGTTCATCATCAGTTATTTCCCCCTTGCGCCCTATCCTAATTTTCTCCTTAGCACTCCTTAATTTCCCCATGTATTTGACGCTAGGCCATCCCACTAATCTATCATCTACCTACTATTCCTAAATCTTCTACCTAAAGTCTTTTTTCTCCAACCATGCATTTCTAATCTAAAAAGGGTAGGGCCCCACCTAATTTTACTTCGTCTCCATCAACACTGGCTAGAGATCTAAGGTTAATCTTTGCAAAACTAATAGCCTCACTCCTTCCACCATCTCCTCCCATTCCAAATTGAACAAAACCTATCTATTCTAGACATTGCAAATGTGCTTCTTCCATTTGTTTAGGTAAATTGAAAATTTGTGTTCTCTATCTCCCTCAACCCCAAGAAGTTGATTAGTTCCTCAAACTGGATCATGTTGTTATCATAGTTTGTACCCCCCAACTTCTTACTTGGTCCTCTGATAGCATTAAAATCCCTCGCAACATCCTAGGGGCTTGGGCATAAGGCTAACAAAGTAGCCAATTCCTCCTAGGAAAAAAATCTCCTCTTTTCCGCACAAACCATACACTATATTTTTTAAAAAAAGAAACAAGCACTTTATTAGTATTGAAAGAAAACTACAATGAAAAGAAGGAGAAAAACAAACAAAAACATCCACCACCCCCCACAACAACTACAGAATGTTCCCCCACCCTCTAAGCCACTTTGAAATAGAATAATCCAATGAAAGGAAACTGTTGCTAATCCAGAAAGAGACGAGCACCAAGTCCATTCTACACTATAGAAAAATACACTAGAGAAGTACAATACGCTATAGAGAAGTACCATTCTACACCTTCAATGTTTATAATTTTAATTGAGATGGAATAGCTCAATTGTTCAATCTCCAATACCTTAATGAACCTTGTGTTCCACATGATCAAAATGCCACCTATAGTCCGGTATATCTGCATCTCCACAAACTGTTTACTAGATCCTTTTGAATGATTTCTCTCTTTATCTTCAAGAGAGCTACAATAACAGGTCTAACTCTGTTAATGGTACTCCTTATGCATGCCATTTTCTCCTTTGACCCACAACCTTTGACGACCCATGTGATTATCTTCATTTTCACCTAACTGCCCCTTGCCCGACCCCCTACTCTACTTTGGCCGCCCCTCTAATGTTTACCTCCATTTGGTCGAAGAACGCATCGTGTTGAGAAATCTCTTCTTCCTCATTTAGAACCTTTTTCGACCCAACTATCTCTCTGTCATGAGCTAAACTTCGAGCCTTGTCTCCTTTTGTTGATCCAACCCCTCATCCCTTGGCCCCTGTCTAGATTGTGGGGGAGAGTTTTCATGACAATAGCTAAGCATATTTTTTTTTTTTGGTTTTATCTACCTCTTGGCTTTGCTCTTCCTCACTAACATTGAACAAGTCAACATTTCCTCGAGTTCCCATGCTAACGGGCTAAGGCCTACTTATATATATAAAGGGCTCCTTACTCCACCTCTCCAAAAAAAAATTATACTCATGATCAACCCTTAGCTGACTCCATGACTCCTCCCCGTATGGAGCTACCGTCGTTGTCTTCATGTAACCCCAAAGCTTGTCGCACTCGTTTAGTAGCTCTCCATTTTGTTCATCCATCCTTTCCTTTTGTTTCTTCCTCGATCTGCATCTCAAGTACATGTACCTCCAACTCATCACTCCCCTCATACTCATTCTATTTTATTCAGGTGGGCCCACTTTTTGCTAAAGTCTCCTAGGCCCCCTGTAATGCATTCCACTTTTCGTCTTCTGTACACTTTCCAATCTGACCCATCTTCTTCCTAGACTTCCTTCACCTTTGTCCCCTTTTTAATCCTTTGATCCTAGGCCCTCCTTTTGTCCTTTTTCTCTTTCTTCTATCGAGCCTCTATTTCTTTTAATGGTCTTTTGGCCCATTCAACAAGCCTAGCTAACTTCTCCTCCTGCTCACTACCTCTAAGCCTATCATCATTGCCTTTGCCACATGTCTTGCTCCCCTCTTTCCCGCCTGTTGTATTCATCGGCTCGTCCCTCAGTGTACGAACTGTTGCCATCGTACCTTCCTTCCACAGCCAGCCACTTAATTTTTTTTCCCTATAACGCCCTACTGCTTGTCGTCGTACCTTGTTGGCTACCCGTGCTCAGTTGCCACTTGCCATTGTCCTTGCCAACCAAGTTGCAAATCATCCTCTGACAATCCTCCTTTATTTCCTTCCTCTTCTTCCTTCTTTCCCCCACCTCTTAACACCATAGTCTCTGTACATCCACCAAAGTTATATTCAAGGGCTTGCCATCCTCTTGCAGTTTCAACTCCTTTGAGAGGAAGCCTATTTCTCATCCCCTAAGCTTGAGAAATGTGATCTCAAAACTCTACTTCGCCTTTGTGGTCTCCGCCACATCCAAGAGAGACCCCCAAATTCCTCTCCAACTTGAATGAAGAACTCCATCTCCCAATTTTTGCACCCGAAGACTCTTCCTTCTTGGAAAATATCTATGCTTCCAATCTATGTGGTGAAGTTCCCTTCTACCACTCTGGTCTTCCCTTTCACTAACATTCCTACTTCGCTTTCATTGTAACATCATACATGACCTCAAGTCACATCCAGTTGTTCTATCTTCATCTTCCTTCCGATAATTGTGTTGATTTTTGTCTCCACTTGCTCCCAACTGAAGGAGTCCTCATGCCTTCTTATGAGAAGTTGACTCTCCATACCTCTATCATTCATCTTCCCTTCTTTCTTTTTTGTGTAGACTTGCATTCTATCCTAGTTACTCTCCTTCCCCTAGTTTCATTCCTTATTGTCGTCCTTTGTTGCTCCTAGTTTGTCTCTTACTCTTGCATGTTCCTTCCATTTTCTTCTTCTCCGTTTCTCCAGGGCCTTGGCACCTCTTTCATGATCACTGCATCTACGGTTGTCTATAAACTCCTCTAGCCACTAGATTCCTCCTCTTCTAACACGTATATTCCTTGTCGATGTCCCTCAATTAGTCACGAAATCCTTAGAAAGCTGCCTTTTCCATTCGAGTATGACTCCATCACCATGTGGTTCCTTCGTCTTAGAACCTTCTTAGAAAGCTCGTCCCTTGGTAACTCCATTGCCTTTCCTATCCTCTTCTTTAGCAAACTGGCTACGTTGTCTAATGCCACCTAGTACCTCTTTTGTCTTGTTTCTTCTCTAGAAGCAATTCTACGCCATCACTATGCACCGAGAATTTTCTTTATATTTGGCATAGTAAATCTCAATTAGAAAATGGCCCCTCGATCCCATCTTTAGTGACAAGTGTCCCACTTTTCTTAATTTTTTAGTGTTCTTCCTCTTTCCACATGTTAGAACCAAGTAGGACCCCATACCTTAAATTTTCTTGTTTACTCCTTCCTCTCCAACCTTTAACTATAGTCCATCCTTCATCGTCTTTATTGTTCCTTACCACCTCAGTGTAAGTCTTGGACAAGGGAATCCTATCAACTTGTTACGACCTAGGACAACAAGTCCACGAGCTCGGTCTTACTTTACCATCGAGAGAAGAAAAAAAATTCCATCTCCAAGCTTAGAGATGTCCTCCATCTGTAGTTTTCTTGATCATCACCCTCCCATCTCAAAAGATAGCCTCCCCTCTCCTTTTGCCTTCTACTTTCCTCACCTCCCTATGTGTTCCCCGTTCTCCATTCACTATCTTCCACTCGCCATCTTTAATTCTCTGTATTTAACTAACACCGAAAACTTGTCTGTGATTGACAGTTTTCCTGCTTTCATCTTGAGCACCATGTAGCCAGCCCATATTTAATCTAACTATAATATTTTATTCTCTTCAAAAAAAGAAATCAAAATGAGAAAGAATGCCATATTCATAACAATCCTTAAAAAGTATTTTGGTATTTATATTCTTAATTTAACAACTACAAATTAACTTTATACACAAAAAATAACCAAAGATTAGCATGTTAAGGTTCCAATATTGGTAGTTTTCTTTGAAAAAAAAAAAAAAAAAACAGAGATTCACATACAAGAAATCTAAGCAATTTACGAGCAATTTTTACATTATAACTAATAGAATAGGTTGCTTTGTTGTGACATGGTCACCAATTCTAGTCCAATTAGAAACAAACTTCCAGCAATGCAGTGGCAACACTACATGCATCATCCCTTCCTTGGCCGTCACAACATTAGGAGCCTCATGCAAAGGGCACTAACCTTTTTCATTATAAACCATGAAATTATATTAAGCCCCTTCAAATTTTGACAACATTTGGACAAACGTTTTGTTGGATTAGATGACTTAGAGAATGACCAACAGCAAACAACGGAAACACTCACCCAACAACGCCTGAGTGGTAAAGTCGGGCCTCTTCCTCCCGACTTCCCTCATCGATAGACCACCAGCCAAGTAACCTAATATAAGGTACAAAGACAATGAAACAAATATCTAAGTCCTAAAATTATTTTCATGAAATTTTTAGTTTAAAATATTAAGGAAAATTCAAAGCAATACCTTGATCCATGATGCAAAAAATTAAAGAAATCATGGGCCCTTGAAGAGATTGTAAAATAACTTCCATCACCAGCTTCATTGTGGATTAATAGGACGATCTTTTCCACCAATCTCAAAGAAGAAAACAATACTCCAACACCTTGAAGGAGGAAAATTGGAGAGAAAAGGACTAGAAGTGGAACACGTCTAAACTTAGGAGGTGTGCCCTAAAATTCGATATAAACATGATAAGTCATTTCTAGAGGTAATCAAAAGATCCCACACAAAATTAGGTTACATCCACAATATCTTAATTCAAGTGTACATACCTCTAAATACATACAAAGCATGACTTCAAAGGCGGCTAGTAGAATTTTCATGACATGGCCACCTATATCCTGCAAGGTGCACATGTTTTCCTGGTACTCATCCTCCTCTAAAGAGAACATTGAGCTAGCAATATTATCAAGAGACCTAATACTAAGAGATCTAATGCTCATGGTGGATGAACTAGCTTCATTATTGCAACAATGTCTGTGAATCATTGGATTGGACCACTTTGTACAAACAAGAAATGCAAAGCATTCAGCAATTCTGTAAAAGAAAGTTCAATGTTAGCATGCTATTACAAAGTAGAAGTACTCATGGCGTACAATGTTAGCATGGCATTATGAAGTGGAAGTAATCATGACACAGTGAACAGATGCAAAAGACAAAATCATACCCAAAATTTATTAACAAATCCCACCAACCTAGGGATCCTATATCACCTGCATTATCACCAAAGAAAAACAAAAAGATTTATAACTGAAACAGCATGGTAGTTTCTTCTAAATACTAAAAAAATGCATGTGTAAAGCTGTAAATCTGCAAAAATATAGTGCATAACAGGTAGAAATATGACAACAATCTAA
>JAJIYU010017934.1:0-11456 GCA_030144865.1 Tinospora cordifolia | reverse complement strand
ACTTTATTTTAGGTCGTTTTAGGTTCATATGGGTCACTAAATGAGGATTTAGAGTTTTCTTAATTTGGCCCTAAAATGAGGCTAGATTCGTTCTGTACTCAAATTTCACTGAAAGGATGACAATTCTTATTTCATTGAGTACAAAGTTTTCAGGGTATTACATGGGGATGGAGTATTTTATTTCAGTTTTTATGAGTTTAATCATCATATGATTAATTTTAGTAGACATGCCATCCCTATGTTTCTTCATGTTTGATACTGTTGTTTATGTTTCTGCACTTTGGTATTTTTATTGTGATGGTATGAGAAAGGAAAGAACATAAAAGTAATGTTCGATCTCGAGATATTGATGGTAAGAGTAAGTTCATATGATTCTGTCTAGAGGCGAGAGAAGAAGATGCCCAGTCAGTGGCATGTGTGATAATATTCAGGGGCCAGAGTATTACAAAGGTGGTATCAGAACTCAATCAGTAACTTGCTAGGAAGAGCTCAATCAGTAACTTGCTGGGAAGAGCTCAATCAGTAGCTTGCTGGGAAAGAGTTCAGTTAATAAATTGCTAGTAAAAATCCAAACTAAGGCCAAAGGTGGTATCAATCTAGTGAAACACTCACATAGAGCTAAGTTAGTAGCTCAGTCTGTTTATCAGTCAGTGGCTCAGTTAGTAAATCACTGGACTAGAGTGTAGAGTATAGACCATGAACTGTTGGTCCTACAAAGGAGCTAAGCAGTAGAGGTATTGCATACTTAGGTCTAGAGGAAGACCTTCGGTATAGCTTGGGTGTTGTCAAGGTTGCACAGTGGATCATAAATAAAAGCTTTTAGGGTATAATCTAGAGACTGATAAAGTGTGAAACAAAATACTTATTTGGTCAAGACACGAGATCAGGAAGATCATGTATCTTTGGGTTTCTATGTGGTATGAGACATATAAGAATTCAGGGATATGGAAGAACCCTTGACTTAGAATGACGGACCATGTTTGGTGAGTGATTAGTGGCTTTGGATGAACTTGTTTCCTTATGCTTGACTGGTATGGGACGGTCAAGTGTAGTGGGGCTTGGGAAGCTTTATACATCGAAACACTTAAGAAATTGTTCGGGTGTAGAGAGATCTCTAAGTGGAAATCTATGTCGATGGGCAAGAGTGGTATGAGGTGCTTAAACTTGAAAGCATGGACGAAAGCTTGAAATCTTGCTATGCTAGTGTGCTATTTGTGATCATATATGAGATTGTTGCTTGTATGTTTTGCGTATGTAAAGATTCTTTTGAAATACATATATGCTTTAAATTATGAAACCCAAACCCTATACCCATAAAGGACATTTTTAAATACATTCACTATAGACTTAGAAGCATAAAGGAATAGGCTACTAAATAAACGAAAACTTGGAAACATGCATTTAGAGTCATGTTAGTATGACCGAAAATAAATGTTCTAAGTATATACGTGGGATTTCTTCGATCAATTTGTGATGACTGAATGGATTTTCGATTGTAGATAAATGGTTGGATCTACGAGACAAGCTGCAAGAGCTACTGCGTCCAATGAGATTGAACCCCAGGGGTAGGGAGCACAGACTAATCACGCTAAGGCTTAGGTTTGAGCAACGTTTACTCCATAGTATTGGGATGAGATTACCAGACAAGTCATAGAATAGATTATGAGAGTATTTCCAGTGCCACAGATTTAGGCATAGAGGGCACTAGAGTCATAGATGCAGGCCCCACCCCAAGAGCAAATAGCGGTATAGTAGCCGACGCCCATGCTAGAGGTTCTAATCCATCAAAGGGCACAAGAAGAAATTGAGGACAAGGAATAGAAGGCGATGCCAATTGAGTTACATAAACTTCACCCATCCCAATTTGATGGTACATCTGACAGCATGGCTATAGATCACTGGTACCAAGAGCTAGATGAGCACTTGGATGGACCAGGGGCTACAGGACCCCATAGAGTTATGCTGGCCACACATCAATTTAAGAGACCAGCCAGGAGTTGATGGTGGATGTTGAAGGTAGATCCAAACATCATCATACAACATATGAACTAGGAAGAACTCAGAAAGCTATTTTACGAGAAATTATTTCCTGAATAGAGTGCACATGGAGTCTGAGTTCATTAGATTAACTCAGAGAGATATGATAGTGTCTTAATATGAGGTCAAATTCACTAAATTGGCCAAGCTCACTCTCGAATGATCAAGGATGAAAGGATGAAGGTTCGCAGATTTGCGGAATGCCTGAAAATTGAGATTTGTAGGCTAGTGAACCCAATGGATCTGATAACATACATAGAAGTAGTGGAGAGAGTACTATTGATAGTATGAGAGATCAACATCGAGTACAAAGTGAGAAACAAGGGCAACAGGCCAATCAACAACAAAGAAATCCAAAGGAACCATAAGAAGTAGAATAGAAATTAGCCTCAAAGGCAATATGCTTAGGGCAAAATTGATAAGTAGCAAGTTTAGAAAGAAGGAACATGTTATAACTATGGGTAGAAGGGACATATGGCTAAGGATTGTCAGAATCAAGGACACTAGAGGTAGATCCAAGGGCATAATAATGGGCAGGGTAGAAACCAAGGTGGACGTGGACAACAACAGTTACTATAGAGGTAGCCCCAACAACAGTAGCAACAAGAATAAGGTGGATAGAATTAGTCCCGAGTGTTTGCTATTGAGGATGGTCAAGCAGAACCAACTTCGACTGTCAAAGGTACATTTTTATTGTTTAATCTTTCTATTAAGATTTTGTTTGATTTGGGTGCCACTAAATCATTTCTGTCAGAAGAACTAGTTAGGAGATTACAACTAGTGACATCTACACAACCAGAACCACTACATGTATCCACTCCCATAGGGGCTACCGTGACTGCCCAAAAAACTTGTAGATGTGAATTGAGATTTGGAGATAAACTGATTATTGCCGACCTTAGAGTGTTATCTTTCCACGACTATGATGTGATATTGAGCATGGACTAATGACCCAATACCGGGCTTAGATTGATTGCCTGAGATGGAGAGGCACGTTGACTCTACCAACTAGTGAACTAATGAAGGTCAAGGAGGATATGCAAAGGTTAGCTCGAAACCTCATGACCTCTATGCTACATTGCATAAGATAGAGTGAGACTTCACACAAGTCCAGGATGATGATGTTAGGGAGCAAAATTCAGGATATACCTATAGCGGTAGTATCCAGATGTGTTTTTAGATGATTTACCTAGACTAGCACCACACATATATGTAGAATTCAAGATTGAACTACAACCAGTCACGACTCTTGTAGCCATTCCTACCTAAGGAATGGCATTAGTGGAGTTGATTGAACTCAACACACAACTTGATAAACTTTGTGAGAAGGGATTCATTAGACATAGTGAATCACCATGAGGAACTCCTGTACTATTTGTAAACAAGAAAGATGGCTCAATGAGGTTATATGTTGACTTCAAGAAGATCAACCAAGTGACCATGAAGAATAAGTATCGTCTACCTAGAATAGACGACCTTTTTGATCAACCTTTTTGATTAGTTGAGGGGAACCACTCATTTCTCCAAGATTAATCTGAGGTTAGGTTAATGCTAGTTGAGGATCAGGGAGGCAAACATTCATAGCAACCTTCAGGACTCGATATGTGCATTTCGAATTCATAGTGATGCCGTTGGGTTTGACCAACGCACCGGTTGCATTCATGGACTTGATAAATAGAGTTTTCCAATAATATCTAGATTAGTTCATAATAGAATTTGTAAATGATATCCTAATCTACTCTAGATCAAAAGTTGAGCATGTAGAACATTTGAAAATTATGCTAAGCACATTGAAGAGAAATGAATTATACACTAAGTTCAGCAAGTGTGAGTTCTGGATGAAGACGGTCACATTTCTTGGCCATGTAGTTTTGGCCAAAGGGATATCGGTCGATCCAAATAAGGTGGAATTCGTGATTAATTGGAAGTAGCAAAAAATGGTTACAAAAACCAGAAGTTTTTTGGGTTTGTAGGATACTATTGAAGGTTTATTTTGAACTTCTCCAAGTTAGCTAGGCCTCTGACTAAGCTGACCAGAAAAGGAGAGAAGTTCATCTGGGATGAGAAGTGCAAGGAATCTTTCCAAGAATTGAAGAAGGGGTTAACTTCAACTCCCATATTGGTCACTCCTACCCATGGGTGAGATATGTCCTATACATAGATGTGTCATAGAATGGATTGGGTGCGGTATTGATGCAAGAGGGGAAGGTGATTGCATATGCCTCGTGATTGTTGAAGGTACATGAACAGAATTACCCTACTCATGATTTAGAATAGAATTGCCCTATTCATGACTTAGAGTTAGTGGCAATCGTGTTTGCACTGAAAATTTGGAGGCATTACCTCTATGAAGAGGCATTCGACCTCTTCTCTGATCATAAGAGTCTAAAGTACATCTACACCCAAAAAGAGTTAAATATGAGATAGTCAAGATGAATGAAATTTCTAAAGGACTATGACTTCCAACTCCACTACCATTCGAGAAAGGCTAATGTCATAGCTGATGCCCTTAGTAGAAATTTTGATAAAAGAAATGAAGAAAAGGGCAAATGTATTAGCTGATTAGTGATTACAATCTGAGTGTGACTTCAAACATAAAGTAGGCATATCTATGTACATTGGTTTGCCAACCAGACCTGCTACGATAGATTAAAGATGAGTAGAAAAAGACAAATGGATTGTGGCCCTGACAGAAGACATCAAGTAGGGCAAATACACCGATTTCAAGATCAATACCGAAGTTACCTTGAGACTTGGATACAGAGTCTATGTACCAGAGAGTGGGCCGAGTAGAAAGACCGTACTAGATGAAGCCCATCAAGCTAAGTACAAATGCCTCCAGTGGGTGAGAAGATCTACTAGAACCTCAAGAAAACCTATTGGTGGAGAGGTATGAAGAGAGACATAACCAATTGTGTCTTGAAATGTTTGACCTATCAATAGGTAGAGGCCAAACACAGGAAACCCTCAAGAATGTTACAACCGTTTTCGATCCCAGACTGAAGTGGATAATATTGCAATGGACTTCATGAGGGGCCTACCCAGAAGCTAAAAGGGCGAAGACACAACATGGATGATCATAGATCGACTCACAAAGGCAGCTCATTTCCTACCCATCCAATCTACAGATATAGTCGAAAAAATGGGAGAACTATATGTCAAGAAAATAGTAAGGCTTCATGGTATACCCAAGACTATTATGTCAGATAGAGATTTCATATTCACATCTTAGTTCTAGCAGAGCCTACAAAAGAAAATAGGCAGTAGACTCACCATGAGTACTACATTCCATCCTCAAACAGATAGATAGTTTGAGAAAGTGATATACATATTAAAAGATATGTTGAGAGCATGTGTCCTTGCCTTCAATGTAATTGGAGCAAATACTTGCACTTGGTAGAATTCTCTTACAATAATAGTTACCAGGTCAGTATCAAAATGGCTCCGTATGAAACTTTCTATGGCAGATCCTGTAGATCTCCCTCATGCTGGGTAGGCTTTGAGGATCATGTACATACAGAGCCAAACCTAGTACAATAGATAAATAAATATGTGAAACATATACAAAAGAGGTTAACCATAGCTCAGGGTAGGAAGAAGAGTCATACAAACAAGAGGAGGACGCCTCTAGAGTTCCAAGAGGGTGATAAAGTGTTCCTGAGAATCAACCCTCAGAAGGGCATCAAATGTTTTGGGATCAAAGGGAAAGTAGTACCTAGATTCATTGGTCCGTTTGAAATACTTTGACGAGTTGGTGATTGTGCCTACGAGCTTGATCTACCAAACAGAATGTCCTCGATCCACAACGTATTCCATGTATCGATGTTCCAAAAGTATGAGCTAGATCCCTATCACATCATACATTAGGAAGAAGTTACTATTCGAAATGATGCTACTTATGAAGAATTAGCCATCAAAATGCTAGATCATAAAGTGCAGAGTCTCAAAACCAAAGACGTCTCTTTAGTCAAGGTTTTGTGGATACACCATGACGTCAAAGAGGTCACTTGGGAATCGGAAAGCAATATGCAAAAGAAGTACTCGAAGCTATTCACTAGGAGTAGATGACTAGAGAACATCATACAGGTATGCAATCATTCTAAAAATTTTTAGGAAGAAATTATTTTAAGGGGTATAGATTGTAATAACATAAGGTTTAGAAAACAAATACAAAGTATGAACAAATTGCAGTTTTGTGATTTGAGGCACCAAACCGCAATACCACGGTCCCATGGGTGAAGACCACGGTCCTGCATCTAACATTGGTGGTCCATGAGGACTTTAGTCCTAGTAAGGAGGATCGCGGTCTTATGACAAGAAAAATTTGGGAAATTGCTTAGATTGCAGTCCTGTGATTGGAAGTCAGAAATCAAAGCTTGAAAGACTACGTAAAACCTAAGTTGCCGACTAATAATATATATATACATATGCACAGGAACCCTAATCACTTGGACTCACTCGCAGTCGCAGTTGCTCACCTTTGTCCTCACAAGGTGCACATAGAGAACCCTAGCTGACACTAGCAATTCTTCCTCTCCCCACGCACCCTAGATTGATTACAATTTGTTTTAGCCTTGTCAACTATCACAGGTGATGTTAGGAGAAGATCAGTTGTAACACCCCAACCCCCGTATCTTTAAGCGTTGGACATGACCACCGTTCTCTTGACAATAGACTAAACCAAATGGCGGGTTGGGCTGGTGTTACATTTACGAGTACACAACTTGCATCACTTTCTATTTCAATTATTTCATGCCTTGATTGTATATAAGAGTACATAACTTAAATTTAAGAATTTAATAAGGCAATAGTACAAGAAATAACTAAAATTCATAAACTCAAATTAATTAAATAAATTGCGTACATAATTTGATCTTGAAGAAAACTATTACAGTGGAAGATTCAAAACTTGGTCAATATGCCCTTACATAGAAATTAGAAACTTTTTGAATAAAAAGAACCTAACTAATATTCATGGTCTTCATGTAAATCAATTACCTGAAAAATAGAAGGAAGGGGTGAGCGCATAGCCCAGTGGATCTTTCTAACATTTAAGTTATTAATTCATTTCAAACAAATCAAGCATATCAAAAACTTTTGCACATTAGGTGATTCGAAAAAATTTCTTGTTATGGTTGACATTCGAACTGAAAGAGTTTAATCTCTGTGTTCCACATCGTTGGGAGAGAGAATCACTCTTGGAAACTCAAACCTAATATCTATGAAGTGGGATAACTCTTGGAAACCCAATTCAAATCATCAAAGGTAAGCCGGCAAGCCAGATCAGGGGTGGAACACACACGATGACACTATGTAGTCCATCATCGCGCCAGTACGTGGATTGAATAATTATTTAATCTTTTTTTAGTGATAAACACACAATATCAGATTAAACCATCGATGCAACATATACATAACATGAATCATCAAATATTTATTCATGGCACAATTCAAGCATATCATGCATCATTATTCTTGATTTCTAAACATGCATAACATGTATATTCATGGCACATCAAATAAATAAAGCATGCATATTTAAAACATATATTCAATCATTCAACTTCAAAACATCATCACACATGCAAGACTTATTCAAATTAAAATAAAGAAGTAAAAGTTAGAAATCACTTCTACCTGATATAAATCTCTTCTGTACACTTCTAAAATCTGGCAGAGTTCCGTTAATCCAAAGCTTCTAAACACTCAAGAACTCTCAAGGACACTCAAGAATACTCAAGATCACACAAGAACACTCAAGAACACTCAAGAACAGTTCAAGATTACTCAAGAACTGAGGGGATTGCCAAGAAGAAGGCTAGAGAGAGTCAAGTGGGACTAGTATGCTCTTGATTTGGGATGAAAAGAATGAGAGCACTAGGGTCCTTTATATAGAGTTTAGAATGACATAGAATGGCAAGCTTTTGGTGTTCTCCTTGTAAGAAACTTGCTAATTATTCAACTTTTCGTGCCCCCCGAGTATAGGAAAATAGCAAGTATATTTTAATAATTTTTTTAGAATTTAGAAACATTTTTTTAAGATTTTTTGGAAGTTTTTTGAATTTTTTTGTTATTTACTCGATTTTTATCGGAGCATGGATTCTGGATGTTGATGATCCTCGATCGCATCAACGACTTGTGATCGTTGTCTCGGCTCCTGACTGCTAGATTTCCTCGATCACGACATTGATTCGTGATTAACAAGGCGCCTCAAACATGGACTGTTAGATGAGCTTCGATCGCAGTGTGCAAATTTTCGTTCGTGCGACTCTGATCTGGATGCTCGGATCAACCTCGAATGAATCATCGTTTCGCGATCAATCAAAGATGTCTCAAATTCGGGCCATCCGATCATCTTTGAGTACAGCACCGTCCGCGATCAACCCATGCAGCTTTGATCTTAGTCGTCGGATGAACCTCGAGCACAGCACCAGATGATCATCCTACTGTGAGCACGAATCCTAGCCTTTGGATGGTCATCGATTGCAGTGTTCGGATCTCTGTTCGCGACCAACGAAAATGATCTTGACCGTTAGATCATGCAGATTGATTTTGGGCCGTTGGATTTTGATGATCTAGTGTTCCTGAGCGCTGGTTTGGCTTTGATTTTCATTCGTTGGATCGGACAGATCAATTCTGGGCCATTGGATGCAGTGTCTAATTACCAAATTTGCTTTTCAAGGTTGCTATTATCCGAAAATTGCTAATTATACACTTTCTAATTGATGTAAACATGGATTTTTGCACATGTCTTTCCATTTTATTAATTTTATAATATTCCCTCCTTTTTATTTCTTTAATATTGTATTTATTAGAGATTTTTCTATTTCTTTAATATTTTTAATGCGAACAATTTAATAATCTACATTTTTTATTTCTTCATTTTCATATATTTTTATTTATAATTATTCTATATTTTATTTTCAGATAATTATTTATGTAATTATAAATTGATACTTGTATAATGTTATATTTATTTTAGATAAATACACACATACTACATTTTTATTCAATTATGTAAATTTTTTTATATACACATTCATATAATATATAGTATTTAACATTCATTGTGCTAACACACATATTATTCACACACACATTAACCTATATATATGTGTATATATATTTTGTTCCTTCTTTTAATTTTATAATTAATTTTGCTTAATTGTCATTTTTATTTAAATATTAAATTAAGGTTTCATTTGCCTACCCATAATTTGCACCTAGAAGTTTCTTAAAATCTTCAAGATTATTTCTCTTAACTTATTTCATTTAATTTCATTAAACTTCTTTATTTTTTTGTTATTTGACAAAATTTTGGGTTATTATATCAGCAATGAACGAAGAGGTGTTGGATTGCCATGAAATAAATACGGCCAAGGTAAGATGTCGTTTTGATCAAACTCGATGATACATAAGACTATTTTAATAATTGTTGAATATAAAACATTCTCCTTACTTAATAGCATGCAAGGCTAGATTAAAGATGTTCTTTGGAGGGAACGAAAGGGACACTGCGCAAGAAATAGGTATAACGCCTTACAGTTAGTTATGATTCGTGTTTAGATATTAAAACTCAATGATACACTCACAGTTGGGTAGGATTTGTGTTTAGATGTTAAAATCCAAAGAGGCACAACTAGTACACAATTTTGTTCAAAACTAATAACTATTTCTTCCTGGTATAATAGTGCACAGAAAGGCATGAAAGTCATTCAAAAGGGCTATCAGAGGCAGAACGATTAACAAAGAGGTATAAAGTAATTTTTAACCACTGAAATAATTAGTTTTATATAAGAAACTTGGGGTATTGAAGTTTCAGTTACGAGGGAAATGAGAAACGCACCCAAAGCAATTTTCGGAATACCTTGTGACTACTACAGTGCTGCACATAGCACATTGCAAGAATAACATCGCGTTACCACAGTGACATTAGGAGTATGGTGGTAACACGATAAACAATTTGTTTATCAGGCTTTCTATGCACGACATTTTAATCGCGATACTAAAAGTCATTAGATTTAGAATCTAGCATATTAAGAACATAATAAATACTGAGAAAAGTTTTATAATTCTTAAGGTTAAGGAATTTGAGCCATCGAGACAAGAATTAGAACACGAGGAGAAAAATATTAGGTGGAAGTGACTACCAGAACTCTTTGGTATTTTTTTAGTTCAAATATTGAACATGATTGGGTGTTTATTGTAATTATTTTTTAGAAGCATGCTAGGAATGTATGTGATTCTTATGAATGCCTGTCTGTCTTTTATGTGGGTTTATGGCATGCCATACCTTGTATGAATGTTCAATACAGTTTAGAATCTATGCTATGCGTGCCATGTGATGAATAGTATGATTAGTGCGATTACGAGCATGATAACTTATCTATTTATATCCATTAGTTATTTATATTGGATATTTGAAATGCAGATATGCTTGTGGTCATTAATCAAAGATGATAAGAATTATCCACATACTGACACGGTGTTGTAGATATTATGGCTGTAGTCTAACATCATCATGGGTATTCCTAGCTTTAAGTGGGTCTCTAGTTGAAATGAGACTGTGAGTCTAAGTGAGACTTCACTGCCTAGTTTGATGGTCGAGTGAGACATCAACCCCAAGATAAGGTTTCGATGTGCAACAAGCCTTTGGGCATTACATTGAATACTCCAAACCTAAGTTGGAAAGCCAAGGAAGAAAACCTTTTGGTCTTAACTTTAACCTAAACAATTGAACTGTTGAAACGCCTAATGCTTTACAAGTGCTTGCATGTTTGTATTTTGACTATTATAATCCTTGAGATGTTTTGTATAAGATCCATTGGGCTCTTGAGCTCAGCCCCGCTAATTTCTTTTCAGGTAACCTTTGAAGACACTTGTGATAACAAGTGAGGAGCCACATTTTGTAATCATGATGCACCTCACTTTTGAGGTTGATTTGGAATAGTGTTACTCATTGTTTATCAATTTGTAGGGCTGGGGACCCACATTTCATTTATGTTTAGTTGTTTTGTTTATTGACTTCGACCATTGTAACACGCCAACCCCCATGTTTCTTTGATTTAAGTGTTGGACCTAACCACCATTCTTTTTGACAGTGGACTTAACCAATATGTGGATTGGGTCCATGCTACTTTACAAGTGACACACACTTGACATTCCATTTTTCAATATCTCATGTCTATGAGTGATTTAAAGAATATATCTTTTCATAAATATAAGACAATATTAGGAGATAAAGAAAAATCAAACTCTTTATTAATAAAAAAAAAGAGAAAGTACATAATCAAAAGAAATTAAAATTCTAATTTTCAACGGAAGTCTAAATCAAAATTGGGCAACATGCCCTTACATTAAAAAGGAAACCCTAAATAAATAGAAACTTTCTAAAATCTAAAACTTTCCATAGCCTTCAA
>JAJIYU010017933.1:0-11430 GCA_030144865.1 Tinospora cordifolia | reverse complement strand
GCCTAGGCGGTGAGAGGGGCTAGACGCCTAGGCGACGCCTTGACAACACTGATAGCCACTGCAATGCAGCAATAGGAAGTCAATAAGAGGTGGTCATCAAGTTTTCTTCATAGAAGATTCACTTGCCTCATATTCTAGAAACTTTAAAGATCAAAGGCCAACTAATCATGATTATAGATTGTCTCCATGAAGAATTTAGCATTTTTATAAAGTAGAATGGCGCTGATTAAGATGTAAAATGTACTAAATGGGCAAATTCCTTTTTTTTTATTTACTAACAAAGAGATATTGGGGTTTAAAAAATAAAAAAATAAAAATAAAACAAAACCAAAAGAAAAGGAAAGAAGTACGATAGCAAAGGACAATAAGTCCTCTAAGGAAAGATATGCGGCAGACTAGAACACAATGTTTCATCCTCTAACTGAATCTAGCTTTTCCTTATAACACCCCTTGCTCATTAATGAGGCAGCATATCTACTTCAAACTCAAGGCCTTCCCACAAGGTAATGACCACCATCCTAAGCAGCTAAGTGCCAACACCTCCCCTTGTTATGTCCTTCCCAAAGACAATTTATCATAGCATCAATTTTCATACAAACTCAGCATAAGGGTGAACTCCATCCCTGAACGCAGGATGGTAAAATCGACACTTGCTTCTTTAGAAGGCATTTAAACATTTCAGCCATAGTTGTAAACCTGTCACAGTGACCAATGCATGTATCTAAACCAAACTATGCGCAGTAGAGTTGAGTAACAGTTATCATCAACTACTTGCACATTCATTAATCCAGATGCCTCGGGAAGATGTTCAAGCCTTAAAGCAAAATGCCCTGAAAATCTTTCCAATTTGTTGGAAAAGATGTAACTTATTTCTTTAAGAAAATGACAGTTGCATTCCTGGGATTTATTTTTCCAATGATTATATTCATATTTATTTTCACATTAAAAGAAAAAGAGGGGTCGAAGCTCCTAATGAAGGCTCCGCCCACATTAGGATCTATTCTATGCAACCTTACCTTGTTTTTAAACATGGTCACATGGTCATACAGCAGCAAATAAAAAAGGACTTGAAACAAAATTATTCTGTAAATGTTAGTTAGGTGATTGAGCATGATTATATAAAGCAAATCTCATTGAGTGCAGTAGAAGAAGCTGAAACCAGAAACAAGCAAAAGAAATAATAGCAAAGCTTCAACTAAATCGAGAATAAGCACTTAGAAAAATATACCGCATCTCTTTGTTGCAAGCTTAGAGATTTTGCTCCAAGACTCTCCTTTGATGGTGACATAGAAACCTGGCGGTCAATGGAAGTACGCTTTTGCCGGAGCTTACTAGATCCAGGAGATGGGGCAGTTGGTTTCTTCCCAGACTTATGAGCAGTGTTTATAACACATTTTCCTTTATTGGCCCTGGACTTTTTCTGGCAGTCATCCTTTTCAATGTTGCGCTTTCTTTTCGCAAGTTTCTTACTAGCACCAGCAAATTGAGACTTGAGCTTGTTTTCCAAAGTTCCGTTATTCTGTGGAAGTTTGGGCTTCCTTTCTGAGGTTTTCTCACTTGTTTCAATGCCCAAAATTCTGCCAGAAGACTGTTCTTCCTTTGCAGGAGAACTTGACTTTCTCTTTCCATATGAATCTGTACAAGAAACATGTGACTTCTTCTCAACATCAGCATCACCAAGTGATGAAGTACCATCAGCAAAGCCACCAGGGCATGAATGACTCGACTTTGTTCTGTAAGACACATCTGTTTGAGACGAATCTGACTTCTTTTCTACGGATGAAGCTTTATTAGAGAAGGTAGCTTTTCCTTTGCCAGATGACCCATTCTTTTCTGGAATTCCACTTTCCAGGGTGTTTGAAACCTTCTCAGAGCCAGACGATTTAGCTTCATTTTTAGTTTTATGAAGGACAATCTTTGTCCGTGCCCGTTTTGAAACATTTTCAGTACTTTCAATTGGCCTGCTAGCACCATTTGGCTCGCAACAAGTCGGGCATTGCCACTTACCAGGAGGAGTACGCTTCAGAAGACGACAAATATCAGTGCAGGTTGTTAGTTAATTAAGATACACATGAAATAAGCATTAAAGAGCAAAATTGTAACATCATCATCAAGACTGCACCAATGACCTACCTTGAGAGGTGGATTAAGGCACTGGAGATGATAGGTTCGAGGACAGCTATCACAACAAAGCAGGTTGCCTCCAAGATCACATATAACACATTCAAAGTAGTACTGGAAAAAAAAAAAAAAAAAAACCACACACACACACATCCATGATAATTAAACAACTATAAGAATATGCAAGATACCAAATAAATAATTAATGAGGATTACCAACAAGGTTTGAAGCACAACAATATCAAGTTCAAGTTCAAAATGTTGTTAGCACCATTAAAACACGCAAGTTTCCCCACTATTCATCATAAACATGGTTTTAGATGAAAGTTCAGTGAGAATTTACACATTTCTAATCCAGAGACAACGGACAAAATCCAACAAGCACTGAAAACGTCTAGACAAGACTGCAACACCAGCTGGCATTGATAATTATCACCTCTCCCACAATCTACTTCAGAAGCTCATGAATCACCCTAAAGTATCAATCCATGTGCAGCACCCATAAGCAGTGGAACGTCTGAATTTGATTTAATTTTTAGAATACTTCCCTACTGTCACTTCTCTATGGAAAATACTTCTTTCTTTTCCCAAAACTACAATGATATTAGCTTATCAATGACTAAGAGTCTTATTCGTCAAGTTATTATTCAAATTTTTGTCTTCATTCTTATTAGGTAAAACCTGACATCCTTACCAGCAATATGAAACCTCCAAATCCACCACATCCTCCAAATCTTAAGCAATATTCTCTCGTGCCTCGTGAAGACAACAAAGATAACAAAAAAGAATAATAATAAAATAAAAACTGTGGAGAGGACAGTTCAATTTAAAACAAGGACAAATAAAAGATTAGTTGACAAAAAACCAAAAAAATCCATAACAGAACACCAAACTACATGAACCAACAATGACAAGAGAGGGAAAAAATTTCTGTTAACACTTCTTTAAGAGAAGAGGATCTCACCCCATCATTTCCTTTCTTCTTGCGCGAACTCCGAAGCATACTGCCTTCACTTTTCAGCCTGCTTTTTGCCAAACCATTGTTTCTTGGAGATTCAGGAGGTACAAAAATACTTTCTTTACCACTGGCTTGATCTGCTCCCGAAAGATGTCGTTTCCGTTTACGTTTTGTGACCCAGTTTCTATCAATCATTTTATTTTGAATGGAGCACTTTTCCTTCATCTCTGGCTAACTGGTCCTGCATTCAGACCTGACAAAACCTGAATAACATCAGGCAATCATTCATTATATATGGTACTGAAGAAAAAGGACAAAATGTTAGTTTGAATTAATTCATAAAGGTCCAACACGTAGAACTTGGGTAAAAGAGAAATACTAATTTAGCAATGGATTAACTAACAAAGCATAAAACACCAATATCTTTACGTTTAAAACACTACAATGGAAATCAAATAATAGTTGGCTGTGAAAAGGAAGAAGAACAATGTCTGAAGATTTCTGCTCAACTCACATAAAATTAAAGCACTACTCAGAGGTGTATCAGCAACCAAAAGTTTAATTGGCAGAAAACTGTGAGCATGATTTCAAATGCATTATGTACCGTAAAAGTAAAAACTATCAAGGAGGTCTGATTATCTTTATATATGGTGAAAGCTGAAACAAAAGTGTAGATTATCTTTAAATATAGTGAAAGCTGAAATGAAATCCAAGCAAAATCAGACACGTGACTTTTGTTTTAATTCATAAGTCACATAGTAATTGTCTTTTTTCATTGTCAATTGGGAGAGATAGCTGAGTGGAGTATAGGCATTTTTGACGCAACTATTGAAATAGCCTCTCTGGCTACAATTTCTGATACTCCAATCATTTCATAAAGTATTCGACCCGTTTTAACGATAGATACCCAATATTTAGGAGCTCCTTTCCCCGAGCCCAATATTCAGGAGCTCCTTTCCCCGAGCCCATCATGTTTTTGTAGGTCTTACAGTAACAAGTTTGTCAAGAAATACTCGTACCTACAGTTTAAAGGGGCAGATTGCCAATCCATTGTATGAGTTATTCGTACTAAGGGTTCGAATCCCTCTCTTTTCATTCTCTTTAATGAGTTGAGTTAATATTTTTCTTTAGAATTACTGTAACTAATATCAAAAACATAAACAATTAGAAGTTCACCTGGTCATAGTTGCAATAATGATTTTAATGGTGGCATGTTACAATTAACAGCTACAATTATAAAAGAACTGAAGTCATTCCAAATGCTGCTCTTTGTGTCAACCATGAAGTGACTAACCAGCATATACAAATTAGAAATTACCTCTTCTTAAGGACATTGAGTATTCGAGCAGAAAAAATGAAAAATGTACATGCAAACACACTTGTTGCATGGAAATGCGTCTATACAAAAGAAGTCTTAAAGATTGAGATTATTAGATGCTTATCTCATCTCCTTAAAACACAAATAAGCTATCAGATCCTACACAAATGACTCAATAAATGTCATAAAAAAAATGACATTGGCTTGTTTATGAACACGAGATATTTTTCATGTGGGCATGTGATACAGTGCTCAGTTCAACCATCTAGCATTAGATCATCAAATGTGAGTCGGAAGGGAAATATGAGACCATGCCTATAACATCGATCTAATTTAACTTAATCATTCAATCCAAACACAACAATTTAGTAACTCAATAATGGTTGGGGTTAAACCAGATGATACAATGCCACAAACAAAATCATAGATACTCATCATATCACAATTGAGAGGAACATCAAACTGACTTCAAAAGGTGTGGAAAAACATCACATCCGAATCCTAACTTCAAAATCACAATACCAAGATTTCAAGCAAAAGTCCTCAAACCTCCATAGCAAATCAACATCAGATTCACAACCAATCCAAAAGAAATCCAAATTAAAAAAAAAAAAACACTTATTTATCAAGAAACTATTGCTGATTGAACTAAAAACAACTAGTTCAATGCCATGCACATCCTAACTCCAACTACAATCACATAAAGCAACTTCCTTTCAACCACACACACAGACATCCATCATTAATTATCCCATTCAATCAAACAAAACCACATTTCCACACACACAAGCAGACAGCCAAAAAAGAAAAAAAAATTGAGAGAGGAAAAAAAAAAGCAGTAAATTCAACACCGAAACTATGAAACAAGAAAAACACCAAACTGCATTCAACTCCAACTAAACCAAACAACATATCACCTGAATCCAGCTGAACCAACAAAGAAGAGAAAAACCCAAGATGCTCCCCAAGAACCCACCCCCGCAAGAATCAAAACCAGTCAAAAACAGATAGTAATTTTGATTCTGCGAAATGCAAAACTAAGATCAATGACAGGAAATTGATGAGAGGAAGGGTACGATGAGATAAAGATTGAAGAAGGGAAAATTAGGGCAACAAAGTACAGAAACGATAGAGAGAGAGCCGAGAGAGCAAGTAAAGAAAATACAAACAAACAGAGAAAGAAAGAGAAGAAAGAGAAAGTGTGAATAAATAGATAGAGAGAGGGGGAAGGGAGAGGGCATACGATACGGATTCGCCGGGGTCGTAGGACGACAACACAACCATCCGGGGTGTACTGACATGGCAGAAGAGAGGGGTCTTTGTTGTTGGAGCCGAGAAAAGCTGTCCAATTACCTCCCTCCACGTGGCTTCACCAGAACGCATGTTCGCTTCTAGCTACCGCAGCAGATTTTTCTTTCTTCTTTTTTAATACGCTTTTTCTCTCTCTCCTCCCTCTTCTCCACTTCCGGAATGATAACGAGAGAGAGAGAGAGAGAGAGGGAGAGAGAGCGTGGCTTTTGTTAGATTATGTTATTTGTATATTAGATAGTTAGGGAGAGAGAGCGAAAGCTTGAAGAAACACATGATCGCCGCCATTGATTGCTGACGACTGGTTTTGATGACCAAAACCTCTGTCCTCTCTCTCTCTCTCCTCTCTCTCTCTCTCTCCTCTCTTTCTCTCCGTCTTTCCGTTCTTCTCTCTTCCCTTAATGACAGTTTGTGCTAGTTGGGATTAGTGTTCAAACCGTATGGATTTTACAATTTTCAATTTTTCCTCCTCAAATTGAAAAAAAAATGTATTCTAAACTGGTAAAAGGGGTGATTTTGATACCCGAGTCATTAAAGGAAATTCATGGTTTTTACTAATGTATTTTTAGAAATAAAAGGGTAGTTTGTTACACAAAGCTTCGATCGCCGATAAGGCGGATAAACCCGATACTCAAGTCCCGCCAAAAAGTTAGACTTTTTGTAACTAATTTTTAAAAAATATTAATTAAAATTTGAGAAGTCGTTGCAAACGTTTAACGTACATCTCGAGATTAATTAGCTAGTTTTTAATTAAGTTTATTTTTAATTTTATTAATCTAATATTTGCCTATTTGGGGTCGGACGGATTGGTAGACGTTATAATGCGCGCTTACTTATTTATTTCTAGCTCTATATTGCGCTTACTCATTTATTTTTAACTCCGCATTAAGAGCGACGTGTCATATTACATGCGTATATATAATGAGTAGTATCTAAATGTGTGAATTTTACTAGTTACAATTTTAAATGTTTAGCGATACGAATCGTGAACTTAATGAGAATTGAAATAAATTGATATATTAATTATTGATTATCATAACGATATAAATACGAATTTATCGTTACATTTAATTTTTTTTCACTTATTAAACAACGACAAATACAACTACGTATAATTAATGAATTATTTTGCACATTGTAACAATAGTTATTTTAATTAAGACATAAAAGGTTAAATATTAATTTATCAATTTCGTTGTATGTATTATGAAATAAATAATGTATTGAATTATGGATCCAAATAATATATTAATTTCGTAACATAAACTCTTTTATGTTAATTTTAAAATGTTATCCATTGCAATTATACACAAAAATAGATAGAGGAATTGAAGTAAATGGTGTGTTATTTTCATTGACTCGATACTTAGCTCTAGTTTTCTACCATCCTTTTGGTATTATAGTTCATTTAAACATGATTTGACTTCTTTCCTGGCTGTTGTTACAACCACCACTAGGCTGAAGTATTCCCTGTTGATTTTCTTTGTACCAAGTATAGAATGGTGCATTTCTCAAAGGATAAAGAACTGTGTTTCTCTAAAGGTTGTACTTCCAAGAATTCACACCAACAGATAAACATAGATATCGAGCAGTCACAATGTCAATTTGAAGATTTTGATAAAAACTTTACCAAAATTTCATTTAGGTAATGTTGATTGATGAGTTTGGTGATGGAAGAAAATATTTTTTTTTTTAATGTTTATGTATATTTACCAAAATTCAATGAGGTGTAGTCTTCAATAGTACAGAGTTTGTTATCCTTAAAAAGTTGTATGTTTAAAATTTTCATATATAGAACAATGTTTTATGAAGGAGAACACAAAGGTCTTAAGACACATACACACACAAAAGAACCCTGAACACAAATACTTGTATGCCTTTTCTTCTTCTCTAGCTAACTTTCTTTCTTTCTTTAACCCTATATTTTTTCAATCCTTCTCAATTGATTCTACCACAAATCCAAATTTTATTTTTATTAATTTTAAAACACAAGCTTCTTGTAAAACTTACTTTTTCTCATTATAGCTCTTCATGTTGTTTTATATGATCTCTTATGATGTGTTAGTGAAAATCTTCATTGTGTAATCATTGCTTTTTTTTTCAAGATAGCGAGATAAAAAAAAAAGTTAACATTAATTAGTTCCTTTGCATTTAACAAGATAAACTGTTTCTGAAGTCATTGTTGCATCTATTTCTTAGGTTATCAAGTCTCTCCATAGTCATACTTTGATGAAGCTAAGCAATGTTTTTGAGCTCATGATTCCTTAAGTTCTTGTTTCTCATCATCATGTGGTTATTTGTGTCCCACATTAAACTTGTTGACTCCCTTTGATCATTATGCATTAACAATATGAAAGGCGAGGTTTATTATCTTGTGACAAATCAACTTTAAGTGACGCGTGTCTCTTACGAAGTTTAATAAAGGTGATGCTTATAGAGTATCACTCTTATTTGCTAAACCACTTACCACTCATTACCTTTGAGGAGTTAAACATTAATTTCTCAAGGTTCTATATTGTTGGATAACACTTATCGTTGTGATTACTATCTCAAGGCCCCAAATCAAATGTTTTTCTATCACATGCTTATCTCACATTTAGATTCTCATTAATTGTCATTTGATTACTAGATAACAAAGGATATAATCTGGTTTTTATGTATACGAACGCATCATCCATCCGTTCTACCTCAACCTTATAAAATTTAGAGATCTCTTGCTTTTAGAAATAATGCACAAATACAAAGTGTAAATGTTGTCTGTCTAGTACATTCTAAGTCCCTCAATCACCCTTTTGCACATAAGTGGACGTGTGCTTAGTGATGCATCCCTTTTAAGCCTTTTATATTGATTAGCTAAGAACTAAACAAATATTTACTAATGTTCACCACACTTCTCATCCATATAAAAATGGGTAAATCAAATAATTGCAACTTCTTAATTTTCATATGTTAGAGATTGATACATGTTTTGATACATATTTCATATGTTAGAGATTGATACATACTTTGATCCAACTAAAAATCATGTGTATTACTTAACATTTGACTTCATAGATGGAGAGAAATTGTGTTCAACACAAATTTTTTCAACAAAAACTTATGCCTAAAACTTATATTTATCTTGTTCATTTTGCCACCCATGGCACACGTAAGCGTCTTGGTTCATCTACCAATTACATTATTTTGTATTTTGCTTGAAATATCAATAACAGCAATAATTTTTCATTAATTGCAATCTTCAAAAGCTTTCCTTTTGATATTCTTCGTAATAGGATGTCTATGCCAACTTACATTCCTTATTCTACTCAACCTAATCTTCACCCCTCTAATTTAGAAAAAAAATCTAACACATTCATTTTCAATCCAATCTGGGATATCACGTAAAGTTCATTCCTTTAATTTCATTTATCCACCTTCGAAAAAATCTCAGCCTTCTAAAACTTCTAAATTTCCTCTTCTCACCACACTTTTCTTTTGTAATTATTTCTATAATTACATGGACATGTCTTTACTCCTTCAAATCCTCTCCTCCACCTTCAATCTCAATATTATTACTTGTGAAGTTTCTTTCTTGTCACAAGATTTAAGTACATTTCTCGTTTTAATTATTTTCAAGGTTCCACCTAATTAACATTTTGCTCCTCTAATTTGTAATTCTTCTCAATTTTCACACTTCTTCTTTAGAAAGACAATTTAATAATAATGTGTTCAATACTTAACCTACAAATTACGACGACATACGATGGCGATGATTATCGTATTCCCCATTAATATTATTAATTACGGTAATATTCGATTGATTTGTTTCTTTTTTTAGTCTTGAAATTTAATTATTTTTACTATTCAAATTTATTGCCTTTATTAGTGTTTTTCTATTCATTGTATTGTTAACTATATATTTTTATTTGTAAACTCCTACTTTTTAAATTTATTTAATAAATGAGTTCCTATTTTTTGAGTAGGTTAAATTATTTAATTGAGAAAATTGCAATATAAAGACAAATTTTAAAAAAAATTAAATAATATTGCTTACTACTTTCTTGGTTTTCTCTTTTTGTTTCGTCATTATTTAGTATTAGAATCAAGCATTAATATATTGAAATGAATAATTTTACATGGCTTTTGGTCTAGAGAAAATGGATGTTTTGTTTTTTGTTTATAGAAGAAAAGGAAGAAAGAAAATTATATTTCTAATCCTCATTCTAAGAAGAAGGTGCATATTGATATGAAAACATTTTTAAAAAAATCTATGGTATATAATCATTTCTAATATATATATAATTTTGTGTTTGAATTGTTGTTAGGTTATATTTTCCTTTTGGTGTTTATTTTTCTCATTTGTTCTTTCTTATTTGTTTTCATTTTGATTTGATATTAATTGTTTTTTGTGAAATGCTTAATATATATTCATAGATTATACATATTGTATGCTTATATCATGTGTAAAAATTTAATCTATAATGTATATTTGAATCATTTATTTGTTTTTTATATTTATTTTTTAATATAATTTACCACTGTATGCCATTTATATGCTTGTCATATCTATATACATCTTGAATATATGTCATATTTTATTTATGTTAATTTTGTGTAAGCTTTATTTTATAGTACAATGATTATTTTTTGTAGGGTGGTGAGTACAATGTTAATCAATATAATTTTTATGAAACAAAAGTTGGCTTCCATACAAATCTTGGAGCCATTGATCTTATTAAAGTTGTCAACAAAACAATTGGAGAAATTCATAAATACTTATTTTGGTCATATTTTTCATATGACTTTAACTGTCTGGTGTTCACAATCTACTTAGAGAGATTGATGCTAATCTTCGTTTTAGTAGTAAGGAGTTTGACCTTATAATTGGGCTTGTGGTTGGTATGTAGGGGCTACCCTAAAAGCGAGACATTTAATGACATTAAGAAGATAAACAAACAATTTATTTACAAGACATTTGTTTCTCGGTGTTTGGAGAACGATGAAAATGTTGTAAAAATAGCTCTTCTATTCTTTACCCACCATTTTTTTTTCTTTCTCACAAGATTGACAAGATGGTTAATGACGTTGATTTTGAGTTTGTTGAGTATGGTGAATATTATAATTATCCTTCGGGGTGTGATTTGTTTGAATACACTACAATTGATTCCTTGAATGAAAATTTTGTTACGAAAAAAAAACGAGAAGTATTTAGAAAGGGAAAATACCTGACTATCCATAGATTGTCGAGTTTTCCTTTGGTCATTCAATTGTGATTTTATGAGTGTACTCTATCTATTGAGGGAAGGCATGTTCTCCGTCAAGGAAGAAAAACTTCATGCATTTTGAGTTAAAGGGCTACTGAACAACCCTCTTACAAGTAGATTGACACTGGGTTCTTCCCGATATCCCCTAAGAAGGTTTAAATTATCATTCATTTTTATTATACTTTTTCATTACTTTGTACATGTTTAGTTTAAGTTTCTTATTATTATGACATTGATATTTTATAATTTTTGTGATTTATTTTTTTAGATTTATTTTTATTTTTTTTAATACATTGATGAAGTTAGGAATATTGTTGACAAACATATTGTTCATGAAGTTTATGAACAAAAAGCTAATGAAAATAATGTTGTAGTTAAGCATCGAGATCCTCACTGTAGCAATGAAGCTAAAAAACGAAGATAATGAAGATGACATTTTTGATGAGCATGAGGGTTCGGGAGGAAGTTCTAAACCCATTCTT